>CM076582.1:1360783787-1360943128 GCA_034641835.2 Pinus albicaulis | reverse complement strand
AAAACAAATGAGAGTGAGTCACAAAGACATCACACTCTGCTGACTCGAAGTCAGCTTAGAGGTAAAAACCTCAACCAGACTCAAGAGTGAGCCACATACTAACCTGAAGCCAATTTAGAGGTAAGAACCTCATCAGACTTGATCCGAGATCAAGGTGTTGGACACATCCCATCCTAGACACAAAGAGTACGACAATCTTTGATGCGTCCATTGGTCATGCTATCGGTCTTTATCCACATTTCCCACCTCATTAGCCAAATGAGAGGTACTTCCCATGAGTCCGAAACTCCATGGGTAGGATGCATGCAGGGCATAGATCAAAGAGAGGGTGAACCAACTCAATATCACAACGGTGCGAAAGAAGCACACCAACAAGGTTTAGCGAACCTTGTCCTGTGGTTGCTTATAGCTCCAAGAAGCTATCCCCAAGCCCCCTGGAGCTCCTAGAGCTCATAGTCCAACTCAAGCGGGACCCTCAAAATAAGGTTTGTCCACAATCCCAAGGTTCTCACGGAAAGTTAAGAATTTGACCTTCTCGAGGGGCTTTGTGAGAATATCTGCGACCTGCTCATCAGTCTCAATGTGATGGAGCCTTACGACGCCTCGCTGTACCATGTCCCAGACAAAGTGGTACCTAATATCAATGTGCTTGGATCGGTTATGGAACACGGGATTCTCAAAAAGACGAATCCCACTCTGGTTATCACAAAGGATAACGGTGGTATCTTGCACATGTCCAAACAAGTCACTCAAGAGCTTTCTCAACCAAACAGCTTCACAACAGGCCGTACTCGCTGTAATGTATTTGGCCTCGGTGGTGCTAAAAGCAACCAATTTCTGCTTCCTGCTCATCCAAGATATCGAAGCAGAACCAAGAGTGAAGCAACATCCAGATGTGCTCTTACGATCCACCACACTACCTACCCAATCAACATCGTATATCCATGGAGCCTCATACTCCTGCTAGTGTATCTCAGCCCATGGTTGATTGTGCCCCGAAGATATCTCAAGAGATTCTTGGCACCAATCCAATGAATGTGATGAGGCTCAACCATATATTGACTCAATGTGTTCACTGCAAAACATATGTCCAGACGTGAGTTCACTAAGAACATCAAGGTCCCCACGAGTTGACGATACTTGGTGGGATTTCCCAACTCGGGCCCAACAACACTTCCACACAATTTCTTAAAGTTGAGTTCCATCGGAGTCGTCACAGACTTGCAGTCCACCATCCCAAATCTCTCCAGCAGCTTCACAACATATTTTCCTCGAGAAAGGAAAATCTCACCTGGCCTTTGCTAGACCTCCAAGTCTAGGAAATAGTGCGTCAGTCCTAGGTCCTTCATCTCGAACTCGGAAGCTAGGTCCCTCTTACATTGATGAATGAGAGGGTCAACACCTGTTAGGAAGAGATCGTCCACATAGAGAACCAGAATGAGAGGCCTTTCTTTATCAACCTTAAAATAAAGGTTTGGATCAACATCACATCGAGTGAAGCCCAACTTTATCAAGTAGTGATCAATCCTCTCATACCAAGCCCTGGGGGCTTGCTTCAACCCATAGAGGGATTTCTTCAACCTGCATGCACATGTGTCTCTATCTTGGACTTCGAATCCCAGAGGTTGATCCACATAAACCTCTTTCTTGGTTGAACAATGTAAAAAGGCAGTCTTCACATCCATGCATTGTAGCATGGGAAATGATCGATCAGATGGTGATATAGTGGGCAACAGGTGCAAATATATCATCATAATCTATGCCTTCCTTTTGAGAGAAGCCCCGAGCAACAAATCTTGCCTTGTACTTTTCAGCACTTCCATCGGTTCGATGCTTGATCTTGTAGAGCCATTTCCAGTTGACAACAAATTTGTCCTCCAGTCTCGGGACCACATCCTAGACATCATTTTTCATTACGGATTCATATTCTTCGTGCATATTATCCTTCCAAACTTGATGCTTTAGGGCTTCTTCAAATCATCTAGGCTTAGATTGTACAATAGTACTCATGGCTGCTAGGTACCCTTGGTACCTATTCGGCTTCTTACTTTCACGGAATGTTCCCCTTGGAGCAATATGTCTCTCGGCATCTCCGAGAGTGTCCCTAATCCATGAGGGTCTCCTTTTATTTGAAGGAGGTGGATATATAGGATCCATCAGACCTTCAACATCGGGCATCGGTTCATCCTTCGGTTCTTCCTGCCTTCCAGCTTCTCCTTCTTCTTTTTCTTCCTTTGAGCTAGGAAGATTCCTCACTTTCTTGAGGGGCAACATCTTCATCGAAGGTGACATCGTGGCATATATCCACTTCTCTTTGACCAGACACATAGATTCTATATACCTTCGAGGTTTCACTGTAGCCCACAAATATTCCTTTCTTCCCAGAAGCATCCAACTTGCTTCTCTTTTCTTTCGATACATGAAAATAAACGGGACTACCAAAAACTCTAAAATGAGAGATATTGGGCTTCTTACAAGAGAAGACTTCTTCGGGAGTTTTGGAGTCCAATGCAGAATCTGGGCATCTATTTTGAACGTACATAGTAGTGTTGGTAGCTTCTCCCCATAGAAATTTCGGGAGACCTTGTTAATAAAGCATGGCACTAGCAACTTCCAAAATGGTTCTATTCTTCCTTTCGGCAACACCATTTGCTCGGGAGTATACACAGTGGTGGTCTCCCTCTTAATGCCAGCTTCCCTGCAATAGTCATTGAATTCATTTGACTCATACTCGGTCCCATTATCGGTCCTCAAAATTTTGATCTTCTTCCCTGTTTGATTTTCAACCAAGGCCTTGAAGGTACAAAACCATTTGAATGCTTCGTCCTTCTTCTTCAAGAAATATATCCAAGTCTTGCGAGATAAGTCATCTATAAAAGTGATATAATATAAGCATCCTCCCAAGGATGTTACGGGTAGCATACCAGATAGATCAGAATGTATCAATTGCAAAATATCAGATGTCTTCATGGCACTTGAGGGGAATGATCTCCTTGTATGCTTTCCTTTGGCACAACCTTGACATACACCTTCGTGATCATCTTTAAATTTAGGCATCCCTGTCACCGCCTTTCTTGCTTCGGGAAGGGCTTTGAAATGAAGGTGTGCAAACCTCGGGTGCCATAGCTCGGATTGAAGGGTTGTGTCACATGTCATAGACCCCAACGGGCTTCCACCAACTTGATAGAGTGTAGCAACTCTAAAAGCAAGAATGAACGCTTCATTGAAGTGCCTCTTCCAAATGCGTACCTTTCCATCGATGAATGCCACCTTGAATATTTTGTCTTCCATTGCCGATATAGACACTAGATTCTTCTTCAAGTTAGGTACGTACAACACATATTGCAAGCGGAAGACTTGACCTTGATTTAGATGAAGGGTCACTGTCCCTATCCCTTTCACGGTGGCATTGTCTCCAAGGATAATTTCTAGATTAGTATCATTTTCAATCAAATCAGAGAGAGCTTCCTTATATCCAGTGAAGTGCCTTGAGGCACCACCATCAATCAACCAATTATCTAGCATATCGGAAGGAGATGCAATAGAGAGGGCAGATATAAGAATATATTCGTTTTTCCTATCAACAACATTAGATTCATCATACTTGGAATTCCTTGACCTCTTGAAAGGTTGCCCATTTCCACTTCGATCAGAGGGAGCCTTCCTCTTTCCTTTGAACATGTTGTTCCTTTGATTTCCATTCTCTCTGAAGTTGTTGTTGTCATCATCTCTAGGAGAGTCCCTTCTATTGGGGCAGTCTCTTGCATAGTGACCAAACTTGTACAAGTGTAACATCTTCATTTTCTTCCTTTGGGACCTGCTCTTCCATGGTTTTGATTTCTCGGACCACCATTGTTCTTCTTCTTTGCATGAGTGGTGAAGGCAGTAGGGTCACCTCCATTCCCATTCGAGGGATGGTCTCTCTCCATCATCCTTGTCTCCTCTTGAGTGCATCTCGTCAACAATTCATCAAAATCAGGAATGACATTATTATTAAGAATCGTAGTATTAAATACATACCAGTCTCGGGGGAGTTCTCCAAGAGCAATGAGGACAAGCTCTCAGTCAGCGACTTTTTCTCCAATATCTAGGAGATCATTCTTGATTTTTGTGAGCCTCATAGAATAGGATTGAATGGATTCATCTTTGCCCTTCTTGATATTCTCCAACTTGTTCTTGAAGAAGAGAACTTGATTAGCATTGCTAGCCCTAAACATGCTAACCAACTTATCATACATCTCTTTAGTTGTGCCCAACTCAGAGATATAAGCAACCAAGTACTTATGTATAGAATCCCTGAGAATCATCTTCGCTTTGTTTTCCCCTTTTCTATACTTCGTCTTTGTGGCAGCCAATGCATTTGATGGAAGCTCATTTATCTTCCCCTACACATAATCCATGACATCTTGATCTTCCAATACCAAATCCAAAGACATCTTCCAAGCATGATAATCATACTTATCAGTCAGCTTATCACATCAGATTTGAAACCCTTGTAGCTTGAGGCGGCCATTTGTCCTTGATAAGACAACTTCTTCAGTGATTGCTTTTCACACTAGCTTGGGCTTAGTCTTCACCTTAGCTCTGATACCATTTTAATTTTAGATAACCATGGTATGTTCTATGCTTAATGTAGTTTTACTTCAATCTTTCATATAGGCCCAATTCAATTTAGCAATCACATAAACATGAAAGTAAAATGCTGATAGAACATATAATAATAGATCAACATAAGACAAACCAAATAATATATCAGAATTTGTAATTCTTTCTGTCCAACAAATATTGAGAGAAATGTTTGTTATAGCATTCAACAGGATGCCCTAGCCAGCAAAGACTTAGGCTGGCCAAACCAACGCTTCCAACATACAAGATCAACCTTCCTCCAGGAGTCACACAAACCTCAAAGGCAACTCCCAAACAGTCAACGCAAGTCAACAAAAACTAGTCAATGCAGAAATCAACGTTGCGGTCAAAGTCAACGTTCAACCTCGATTTTTGTGCCCAACAGTACGACCTCCAAAAATCAGAATTTATTTGCTAAAACCGCGGTCAAACTTCAAGGGTTGAACCAAAGTCAATGCTGTCCAAAAAGCCCTAAAAACAGTCCAAAATTTTCCTGCTTCAGCTTCAGCTTCACACGTGGGAGAGAGAAAGAAGCCTCCAAAGGCTGTATGAACCAATCAGAGGAAGAGGAATATGTGTGATGAGATGATGATGAAATGGGCATCATCTCTCTCCAATTTATATCCATCAATGAGGGTGTGTGACACATTTTTTGGGGCTTGTGAGCCTACATTACAAATCTGGCTGACCTTGACAATTTGCACATGTGTGGAAAATAAATTCAAAATATAAGTTCTGCTCATCCAAACAAGATGATCTTTGGATCAATCTTGCACCTCTCCAAAAGAGGAATCCAACAAAAATATCATCATCATCATATGAGCAATGCAACATGGATTTTGGACCTAGTTTCCCAAAATTAACATGATGGTAGACACCTAGCCAAGGGCATGGGTACTGTCAAGTTTGAGAGGGAGTCTGGGAATCCTCTCTACGTCCCAAAATTAAAGATAAATCTTGTTTTAGTCTCAACCTTGGAGAACAAGGGTCATGAGGTTATTTTCAACAGAGGAAAGCTATTTATAAAGCCTTTCAACTCCAGAGTAGCTAAGTAGATTGGAGTTAGGGTGAAGAACCTCTACAGGCTATAGTTTGAGGTAGCCGCAACCTTGAGCAGTGGAGGAGTTAGTGAGCAGAGCCGTGACCTTGGGGAGCTTTGGCATAGGTGTATGGGTTGCACCTTGGAGCATCGAAGATTCTCAGAGAGATTGTCGCAAGGATGCTACAGTGCAACGTAGACTAGCATGATGTGTGCAAGGGCTACACACTTGGCAAGTATTCCAAGTCATTCTTCCCCAACAGAGACAACAGGTCCAAGAGCATCTTGGAGCTGGTTCATTCAGATGTCTGTGGACCATTTTCTTCTCCATCCCTTATGGGATACAGGTATTATGTCTCCTTCATTGACGACCACTCGAGAAAGACTTGGATATTCTTCATGAAGAAGAAAGATTAAGTCTTCTTGAAGTTCGTGGAGTTTAAAGCCTTGGTGGAGAACCAGACAAGTAAAAAGATCAAGGCATTGAGGTCAGACAACGGTGGGGAGTACATCTCAAACGCCTTTAGGGACTTGTGTGCCAGGGAGGGCATTATGAGACAACTCACCTTGCATAATAAGCCTAAGTAGAATGGGGTGGCTAAGTGCAAGAATTAGAGCATTAGCGACTAAGGCCATGTTGCATGACCAGGGGTTGCCAATGTTTCTTTGGGAAGAGGCATGCAACATTGTAGTCCGTTTGCAGAATAGGAGCCCACATAGGGTGCTAGGTAGAGTCACGCCATAGGAGGTTTTCACAGGCAATAAGCTTGACGTGTCTCACTTCCAGATTTTTGGCAATCTAGTTTACTGCCACGTGCCTTTTGATAATCGGAATAAGCTGTAGCCGACAACAGAGAAGGGTATTTTTGTGGGCTATAGTGAGACATCTAAGTCGTACAGGGTGTGCGTCCCAACACTCAGGAAGATCGTAATTAGGTGTGATGTGAAGTTCGACGAAGAAAGGCCTCTTAGGAAGTCCTTGGAGTGTGAGCAATGTGTAGCACACGAGGAGGAGAAGGCTCAACCAACTCCTCAGACTTCATCACAACTAGCTATTGGGCAAGCTGAGCAACACATTGATCAGGAGAAAGCGCAAGAAAAGGAGAGAGTAGAGCAAGTGGAGCCCACTCAGCTAGTGACTCCCAACACAAGGAGAGGACGAGCTAAGTGGGCAGATCAGTTGATCATGGAGGCTTAGGAGGGAGCTGGAGCCCCCAACTCCACATTCACACAGAGTAAACAACCATAGGGATATACATGGTACATGGCATTGATGACTGTGTTGATAAACTCAGAACCTTCTTGCTACAAGGAGGCAGCCTCTCAGCAGGTAATGTGAGATGCCATGGTGGAGGAGTATTCCTCCATCATGATGAATGATACCTGAGAGAAGTGCCAAGACCGATTGGCAAATCAATGGTTGCTTTACGTTGGGTGTACAAGATAAAGCATGGGGCTAATGGGAGTGTGGAGAAGTGAAAAGCTAAATTTGTGGCCAAACGGTTCTCTCAGGTCGAGGGGATAGACTACAATGAGATTTTTGCACTCGTGGCTTGATAGTCCATTAGGACCATATTGGCGATTGCATCGCAGATGGAGTAGAAGATCCACCAAATGGACGTAAAGTCTACTTTCCTTAACAAACTTGTTGAGGAAGAGATTTATGTTGAGCAAGTTGAGGGGCAGAGACACACATGTTTATAGGATGAAGAGGGCTCTTTATGGGCCCAAACAAGCACCAAGGGCATGGCATGTGCAAGTAGACAACTACCTTCTAGGATTGGGCTTCACTAAGAGTGAGACAGATCCCATCCTATACTACATCGTGGTTGGAGGTCTTCCACTCATTCTAGTGCTGCACGTGGATGACTTGATATTGATAGGAGTAGATAGTTTGATCCAGGATTGTAAGAAGGATCTTGCAAGGGAGTTTGAGATGAAGGACCTAGGGATGATGTACTATTTCCTTGGGCTAGAGGTATGGCATGGTGACGGGGATATTTTCTTGGGACAGTGCAAGTACACACAAGAGATTCTCAAGAGGTTCTACATGCAGGATTGTAGGCCCATGACCATGCCTCTAGTCACAAACTGGAGGAAGGTGGATGCTACTAGAGAAGAGCGAGTTGATGCCATTCTTTACAGGCAACTTTTTGGGTCGTTGATGTATTTGGTGAACACATGACCTGCCGTTTGCTTTGCAATTAACCAGTTGAGCCAGTTCATGCTTGAGTCGAGCAGAGTGGATTGGGTTGTTGCCAAGCACATGTTGAGGTATCTCAGGAGCACAACATATTATGGGTTGTTGTATAAGTAGGTTGATGGTGTGAGGCTTCAGGGCTTCACAAATGTAGGTTGGGTAGGGGGTTAAATAGACATGAAGAGCACTTCAGGTTGTACCTTCAATGTTGGGTTAGCAACTGTTTCCTGGTTCAACAGGAAGAAAAGATTAATAGCACTGAGCTTAGCTAACGCCGAGTACATTGTTGCGAGCCCTATAGCCTGGAAGGCCATATGGTAGAGGAAACTACTTGTTGGGTTGTTCAGTCAAAATTTAGAGCCCACAGTCATACATTATGACCAATGTCACAGGGTTCACTGAATTTGAACCCTTGAGGTTTGAAGTTTGGCGAAGCCCAAATATTTTTTTAGATTCATTCAAGTTTGCCGAACTTGAAATCCAAACCCAAAGGTCGAACTTGATCGAATTTGAACCGAATCGAATTTGAACCTCGAGTTGATCTTGATCGAATTCAAACTTCAAGTTGAATCTACAACTGAATTTGATAAAAAAAATTGAGGTTTGCGCTTATGGATTAAAACTACTTGACATTATTGACTTCCTTTTTAAAATTTTGAAATTTGAATATGTTCTCTGTAATTTTACAATGTAGTTGTATTGTAATTTGTATGTTTAAATTTTGATTATGTTTTAATTTTGTGATTCTTTTAGAGATTACAAGTATATGACATTATAGACATTCTTTTAAATTTTGAAGACTGAAAATTATGCCACTTCTTTTTGCATTTGCAAACTACTGTGGTGTATTTTTATATTTAACTAATGTCATTGATTTTTTTCACAAAGGAAAAATTCGTAACTTTTCATTAATAGATAAGTTACATGTTACATTTGCTGGTAGTTAACATTACTAATCTGGCTTTCAAAAAATAACCATATAGAGCCTACATCTAGCTTCCAATAAAAACCCATACAACAAGCCGCTGATACAATCATAGATGTTTGCATATAACATCACATGTAAGTTCGGTGCATAACTTACCGGATAAATAAGAGAAAAAAACAAAAATATAAGTACAATATAGCCGATAAATAGTCCATGGGAGAAAATGCAAATCAAAATAACCTCCCAAATCAGGCTCTTCAATCAAACAACCCGGTGATCTGGTGCCTCATCCATAAAAGGCCGATGAAAAAACTTGTACACCTGTTCGCCGATCTGCTCTGTAATATGCCACGTGCCCCAAATCAGCTCCAAGGCTTCTTTGGATAGCTTATCAGCCACTTTGTTCTGAGACCTGTAAATATGTGCCACAGAGATGGAGTCAAATAGTAGCTTGAGATGATGAACCTCCCTCAGAAGTGTAGATAGTGTGTGCGTGTGACAAAGTGCATGATCATTGAACCAGTTGATCACAAGAAGAGCGTCTCCAAATATTTGTACGGAGTTGCAATGTTTTTCTCGCACGAAGATCAGAAGAAGTCTAAGGCATTGAAGTTCTGCATAGTTATTCGAGCGAGGGCCCAGTCCCATCCTTATGTGATAATGGTGATGATCATTTACATGAAGAATTGCTCCCCCCCCACAGCCCTGTGGATTTGCCGCACCATCAAAATAAGCCCAAGGTCGGCTGCAGTCAATTATTTCAGGGACAACAATCATGGAAGGTTTCTGGTGGTTCTCTTTAGGCAAAAGGTTGTAAGTTGCTATGATCGCAACACAAATGTGATCCCCGTTGATCGGTTGGCCATTGAAAATGAATTTGTTACGGCCAATCCAAACTTCCCAAGCAAAGATCAGAGGGAGGTTACGCAGTTTCGAGGAGTTAGCATTCATCTGCCACCAATTCGTCCAGGCATCTTGTAGTGAGTACCCCTGCCAAGGATGTTGGCAGCCCAAGCAAACATCAGCCTGTGCCCAGATGTCCAAAATTCCATTACAGTACAGGAAAAGGTGTGAAGTGTCCTTGTTGTTAGACAGGCAATAGCAACATCTTGAGGGCCCATGGATGGCGCGACGATGGAGAAAGTCCATGGTGGGTATGCAATGGTTTAATATACACCAGAATAAGGTTCTGTGTTTATGCGAGGCTTTCAGTTTCCATATGTTATGCCACCACCGGGATTTTTGTGGTGGCTCCTTGTGCTGAATAAGCGACAAGTAGCCAAGCTTTGGCGCATATTGGCCTTTTGGTGAGCATGCCCAAATCAACTGGTCTTCCTGTTCTGTGAGGTGAATGTTTGAAGCTTTTAATGCCCATATGAAATTATTCCAATCCTGAATACCATCTCGTGGAATGTCAAGGTTAGCCGCCGGCAACCAGGCTTGTCCCTGCCAGGTTCTGTGAACCGTATCCGTGATCTGAGCAAGGAAGATGATGCCTCTGCGAGCCAGATGCTCCAATAATAAATCTGGTAGCTTATAAAATTCTCCACTACCAGACCATGAATCAGTACCAATTTGAACAGATTCCCCGGAGCCAGTTTGCCACGATAGACCCCTCTGAATGAGATGAGCAGCTTTTGTGATCGCTTTCCAAATTATGGATGCACCAGTGGGCGACCTGATTCTGTCCCTGATCCAGTCAAGGGTATTCCTGGGCGCGATGTATTTCGCAACTATGACCTCCTTCCAGAGACTATGACCAGTGATTAAAAGCCAACAAATTTTGGCAGCAAGAGCTTTCGAAAAGAGATGGAGATCTTTGATCCCCCAACCACCCCATTGCTTGGGGATGTTGATGCAATCCCATGCAATCCAGGCAAAAGTGTAATCCTTTTCCTGGTTGCGCCATAAGAAATGTCTACAAATGCATTTAATTCGATTGGTAACACCAATAGGTATCCAAGCCAGGGTCATCCAATAGACTGGAATGGCTTCGAGCATTGATATAATGAGGACTAAACGTCCAGCTCTGGATAGCCATCTATTGTACCAAACATTGATTCTGCGTTCAACTTTGGCTATGAGCCAGTTCCAATCTTTGATTTGATAATCGTTTGGTTTGATGTGATATCCCAAGTATTTTAGACCCTCGCTGATATCAATACGAACATATGCAAATAGATTCACGGTGATGCCCAGTTCCTGAGTCGAGCATCCAGTCATGATAATAGTAGACTTGAGTGCATTTGGAATCATTCCGGTGGCTCTGCAAAAACTTTGGAGTAGTTTATCAAATTGTACCGAGTCCTGTCCAGAGCCATCAAGAAAGATTAGAACATCATCCACGAATAATATATGAGTAAGATGTAAAATGTCATTAATGTGGAGTCCATGAATGGTCCCCTGAGCCTTAGCATTTTTGATGAGAACTGAGAGACCTTCCATATCCAGGACAAACAATGATGGTGATAGAGGACATCCTTGACGTAGGCCTCTACCTGCATGAAAGAAGTCAGATGCAGTGCCATTAAGTAGAATGCTGAATGTAGCATGGCAAATGCAACCCATAATCCAGTTGATAAATGTATGAGGAAAGCCAGTTTGAATAAGAATGAGGTGTAAGTAGCTCCAATTCACCTAATCAAAAGCCTTTGCCAGGTCAATCTTGAGAATAATGGATTTAAGGTGCTTGGTTTTTATGGAATGGAGGGCTTCTTGGGTAGTGCCAATCGCTTCGTGGATTTGCCTATGATGAAGAAAAGCGAATTGTTCCTTGGCTATGTGAGTAGATAGGAACGGTTTAATACTAAGTTGCCGGAAACACCTAGGCTGGCCCTTGGAAACTCGGATCCCCGTTTCGGAAACTGAAACTTGTACGAAACTCCTCGGAAACACCTCCGATCCGTATCTTATCCGTTTCCGAAATTTTGGATACGGTTTTTCCCAAAAATGGCCGTTTCCGTCCCGTTTTTGAAGTTGGATACGTATTTGTTAAAAATCTGGAAACGTATTTGAAAATATGAAACGTATTTCTCAAAATCTGAAACGTATTTGAAAAAATTTGAACCGTATCACGATTTTTAGAAACGTTTTTACCCTAATCGATTTTTTCGCCGGAAACATTATCGTTGAATCTGTAATTTGGAAAGGGAAGTTCGTTTTTAACTCTTATCTTCCGCCGCAAAGGGTTCCGAGTGATATTGAGACGCCACTGTGAGAGATATCTTCCGCCGCAAACTTGCAAAGAGCAACTCCCGAGTGGTATTGAGATGCAATGCTGTGAGAGATTAATTGAGACGCGACTGTGAGAGATTAATCCTCCGCGCAAAGAGCAACAGCCCGCAATTTGCAAACTTCAAAGAGCAACAGAATTCCAGTTCCGTCCGAGTAAGAGAGCAAGCTGCAACAAAGTTCCGTCGTCCGAGCAGCTGCCAGCCGCAAGTGCCTTCGTGCAGGTTCTAACTTCTTTTTATAAACGATAAACTTTAAACTTTAAATTTAATACTATATATTTCACTAATGTATAGGCACTGAATCGGATTTTAATTTCTACTCGAGTAATAATCATCATTGAGAGCCGAGGCCCGATACACTGACGACAGAAAACGGTGACAACCCTGTGCCCTCGGAAACTGTCTTACAACTGTGCCTAGGCTGGCCCTTCAGAAATAACTGTATGGGCACCATCAGTTTTTACCATACTGCTGGTAACTCTGAAATTATGAGTCAGTATTAAACGGTGACAGCCTGATACCGGAAACGCCTAGGCTGGTCTTTAAAATACAGTTATTTCTAAACTGCTATTCCCTCCTAGATTTCATTTCCTGATCCATTTCAGAAACACACAAACAAAAAACCTCCATAGAAGGTACAAAGAAAGGTCGAGCTAAAAATGGCAAATGCCCAGATTGCATGCTGTAACTCAACATTGGCACTTCATTGTGGAGTTAAGGCATACTGTGAATTTATCTAGTTATCATTAAAACATGCCTTTTTTGTATTTTGATAATTGTATAAGCCTCAAGGTACCCAAGACATTATACACACTACACAGAAATAGTATACATTGCGACCATAGATCATGGCTTCCCAAATAGAATGATTTGATTCTAGATTATAAACTGGATTTTCTGAAGCAATATCTATCGCTAATGCTGAGAATGCTCTAGCAAATGTGGACGTGCTCTTGGCTTCTAAAGGAACAAATAATTTGGCCCTGAAAGTTGAAACAAAATCACTGTTGTAGCAATACGATCTCCTTAAGGCTTAAATAGTAAGCTCTCGGTCTCCACTAAAGATTGAAGTTTAAACCTCTAGTCTTAATTTTCAGCATTCCTTGAGAGATCATCAATAAATGCTAGGAATTTGGAAGTACTTCAAAGTTTCAAACCTTCCAATGGTGAAGTTTAACACTTTGCTGTAGGTGAAATATCTCTATGGCACACATACACAGTGAAATTTCGTGAAAGAACTGACTTCAATTATGGTCACTGATAATTTATTCAAGTTCAGATTTTCAATAAAATATTGAAATCATGGACAGAGGTACTCTGGGCAGTTAGTAATGTATTCAAATTTCACAGTTCTCACAGTTATAGTGACTTTATGGCATATGCTGAATTGATGATGATGATAGATGATAAATCATAAATCATAATTCATATATGATAATTGATGAATAGATGATAGATGATAGAATCTAGATGATATCATGATGATCATTGATGATAGATGATTAATCATTATGGCATTATGCATTTTTACTATTTAGATATAATCTAGATTCTCAAACTTCAAATATGAATCATGAATGGCAATGTAAATTTGATATATATATATATATATATATATATTTTTTTTTTTAATATAAATTATATATATGACGTGGCGTTTCCTGCCGTATCGTATCCAGATTTTTTGAAAATTTGCCGTATCCGTTTCAAACCCCGTATCCGTATCTGTTCCCGTTTCCGTTTCAGTGCAAATTAGGTTTAATACGATTAACAATGATTTTAGAGATAATCTTATAAATGCAGTTACAGAGTGATATTGGTCTGTAATCTTGAAAGCTGGATGGGTGATCAGTTTTTGGAATGAGCGCAATGAAAGTTGAGTTAAATCCATCATAAATTCTACCCCTCACCCTGCTGTCTTCAATCATAATCAGCAGGTCATTAGCCATCAATTCGAAGAAATGAATGAAAAACTCAGTGGGCCAGTCATCGGGCCCAGGGCTTTTGTCTTTTTTGAACCATTTCAAAACCCCCTCCAGCTCCCCCTTGGATACTGGTGCATTGAGGTCATCTTCCTGCTCCTGTTCCACAAATCTAATGAAGGATTGAGTAATTTGCATAATGTCCGGGAGATCAATGTGTAGAGGAGCTCTATATAAGTTAGTGAAATACTGAGTACCCATATCATGTAATTGTGATTGAGTACGTGCCACAAACCCATGTTGATCGGTAAGTTCCCAAATAGAATTGGCAGTCCTGCAACCATTAGCATGTTGTTGGAAGAACTTTGTATTTTCATCTCTTGCCTGAAGCCAAATAGCTCTACTCTTGAGTCTCCAATCCTCCTCTTTTTGTCTCAGGAGCTTTGCCTTTGTAGTTTCAAGAGCTATGAGGTGCTCTTTAGAGGCGCTGGATCGGTAACCAGTAAGATCAGAGTTATTAAGTTGTGCAATTTCCAATTCAATCCGGTTGAGCTCTTCTCGTTCCAAACGCTTTTTGTTCTTAACCCAATTGATAGTCAGGCTCTTGATGCGAGATAGATTATCATTTATGATACGGGCAGGGTCCATATCTGGAAGTTGTTGACAATGCTGCCAGGCCTGAACTACCATCTCACGATATTCTGGGTCTTGTAGCCATCTGGAGTTAAATTTAAATGGTGGTCGAGCCCTGATAGGACTACACTCAAATTCCAAAAATATAGGGGAGTGATCAAACATTCTCCCCTGCCCCACCCACTGACGAGCGTGATCTAAAGTGCTGAGAAGAGGCAACTTGATCAGAAATCCGTCCAATCTGCGGGCCAAAGCCGCGTCACCAGTCCTTCTATTCCTCCATGTGGGCTGAATCTTTGTAGTCTGAATGTCAATAAGGTCGACAACCTCAAGCTCGGAGCTGAAAAACTCAACCAGTGGATCAGGGATAGCATGAGTACCCCAAGATTCGAAGATGCCCAATGAGAAATTCAAATCACCACCCAATATTATATGAGGAAGGGTAAGCAATGAGCAGGCCAGTAATGAGTTCCAAAAGGCATCTCTATTTAAGCAGGGCCCGTAGACATTAATCAGGGTGAACTCCTGCTCAGAGTGACCAAATTTTATATCCATGCCAAGTACCCCTACCCGGCCCCAGCGGTTGATCATTTGGGTGGTTCTGCAATTGATACCCAAAGCGCAGTCACTTGATCTTCCGTGAGCATCCAATGTAATGAAGGTCTAGTTAGGAAGAAAGGATGTTAGAATAATAGCAACTGCATCACCCTCTCCTAATGTTTCTTGTAGAAATAAGATGTCAATAGGCTTCTGTGCAATTAATTCCCTTAGTGCCAATCTCTTATCGGGGTTGGCTAGTCCCCTGTAGTTGTAGGAGAGACAAATCATGATGTAACCCCCGGATTGGGTCGCCTTGCTCTAAGGACCCGCATAAGGGATGATTGTTGAAATTTGGTTACTGGAGGACAGGTGATTCCCTAAGGCTTTGATCTTTGGCCTAGGGAAAAGTGTCCAAAAGAATTTAATTT
Source organism: Pinus albicaulis (assembly GCA_034641835.2). NCBI lineage: Eukaryota > Viridiplantae > Streptophyta > Pinopsida > Pinales > Pinaceae > Pinus > Pinus albicaulis. The sequence continues at coordinate 1,360,927,579 of CM076582.1, read as the reverse complement.
TTCTCCTAAAGTGAGTTTATAAAGTTATAAAGTCAAATTTAATTTAAAAGTGACTTTGAGTGATAAAGTTACTAAAGTCTAATTTTAAAGTGACTTTAATAAAGTCAATGTAAAATTAGAAAGGAAAAGTGACTTTGGAAATAAATGACTAAGTGGGTCTTTATTAAAGTGGGGTGAATTAAAAAATAGAAAGTGAGATTTAACTGAGCATTTAATCTCAGCCCTAGATCTAAATCTGTTTCAACCATTGGATTTAGGGATTCCCCAAAAGTCACTTAGGGTAAGGTTAAAGGAGGAAAAGGTCATTCATTCTTTTATGAGCAGATTGAGAGAAGGAGAGCAAGAGAGCAAGGGAGATTTCTGGGCAGTGAGGAGAAAGACGCAACACTTTGGCACACATTCCAAAGCAGTGTTTCAGAAAGTCCGTACAACAGAGTTAGCACACAGTGAAAGACAGAGTTTGGGCACGATTTTCTAGAAAATCCGTACAACAGTTTTGGCTCAGTTTCCAAGGAGGCTGTACAGCAAGTTGGCACAAAAATCGAGGAGCAGAGAAGCTGGTTTTGCTGGCACGTTTTTCAAGGGAGGCCGTACCGCAAATAGCTGTACTTTTGCACAGATTTCGAGGCAGAAATCTGTACAGCAGCTTTGCTGTTTTTTTTTCTGCACAAAAATCGAGAAAAACAGTACAACAGCATTTATGGCAGCTTGCACGCATTTCTAGACAGTTCGTACAGCAGCATTTAAGGCTGCAAATTTGGGCACGAAAACCAAGGAGGCCGTACAACATTTATTGCTGTTTTGTTTTGCTGTTTACACGTTTTTCGAGGTGGTGGTAAAGCACGAAAAATGAGATAAGTTGTAATCTGTACTTGCTGATTTTTTCTAAGTTTTTCTCTCACTGTAAAAAGCATTTTCCAGAAATAAGGAGCTTTCGAATTGGTTTTCCCCAAGAGTTGTAGGGGGATTTTCCAGGGTCACCTTGACCAAAAATTACTGTGTTATGATGTGTTGAATGGTTGTTTGTATCTGATGATTTTTATTTTTGAATTTTCCAGCATTCTGTAAATTTTCCAGCATTTGTGTTTTCAGCAAAAAAATTATTTTCTTGTTGTTGAATGTAAGGATATGGGAAAGGGCATTTAACTAAAAGGAGAAATAAGGTGAAACTGAAAACCGGGGTGGGAAAGTCAAGAAATTTCTACATGGTATCAGAGCTTGGGTGCTGAAAGTGCAGTTTGGGACAACAAGGAGAAAAATACAGCCTGCTGATTTTTCACTCAGAAAATTCCAGCGAGCTGATTTTTTCTCACACAGAATTTTTATCTTTACTACAACAGTGCTATTTTTCAGTTTTTAGGACAACAGGATGTCATTGGGATTGAGGGTGGTGGATAGGTTGGATGGGCATACCAATTACAGCGTTTGGAAGAAGAGAATGCAGAATATCTTTGAGGCAGAAGTCTGGGACATCATGGTGCATACCGCACAGAACCCTGTTGTGCCCAGTGATGCTGTTCAGTTGGTAGTATATAATAGAAAAAACAACAAGGGTAAGAGACTAATTCTAGATGGCATCAAAGACCATTGCATTCCTCATGTGAGAGGAAAGAGAAATGCTCATGAGATGTGGACAACATTGACCAATCTCTACCAGAGTACCAATGAGAACCGGAAAATGGTCCTGAAGGAGAAGCTGAAAACCATTAAGATGGGTAAGACTGATAGTGCAGCTGGATATCTCACAAAGATTACTAATGTGAGAGATGAGTTGGCAACAATTGGAGAGGTCATTCAACCCACTGAGTTGGTGCGGATAGCAGTGAATGGCCTCCCCAGTTCATGGATGAACTTTGTTGATGGGGTTTGTGCACGTGAGACCCTTCCCACATGGGAGAGGTTTTGGGATGATTGCATTCAGACAGAGATCGGGAAAGGTCAGCTTGGGGCAGCCAAGCCAGTTGAGCAGGATGAGGATGTAGCACTGTTGGCAGGACGCAAGAAAGGCAAAGGGAAGAAGCAAGCTTCCACAAGCAATGGTGGGGGCAAAGGCAAAGGTAAAGGTAAACAGGATAACACACAGAAGGACTATTCCAAGGTGAAGTGTTGGAATTGTCAAAAGATGGGACACTATGCAGTTGTGTGTCTGGAGAAGAAGAAGAAGAAGGGGAAGAACCAGAGCATGGCAGCATCAGCAAAGGTTGAGGACTTTACAGATTGCTTTAACCGGAGTTTGGGTTCATTGCGTGTGAGTCCACTAGTGCAGGATCACCTGCCACAGAGGTTCAGAGGGAGCATGCATTTCCCTCGACTAGCGGAGCATCTTCGGGTATCTGGTATGTGGACAGTGGGGCTTCACGTCATATGACAGGAGTCCGTGAGTACTTCTCGGAGCTTTCAGAGAGTGGCACTAATATAGAGGTAGTAGTTGGTGATGACAGAGTTGTTAGAGCAGTCGGTGTGGGGAGATTAACATTTCAGAGGGAATCCAAACCTCCCTTGAAGGTGTCAGATGTTCTATATGTGCCAGGGATGAGGAAGAACCTCATATCTGTCTCAGCTTTGGAGGACAGAGGATATGAGATACTGTTCAGGGGAGGACAGGTGCTGATATATCTCAGGGGTACTCCAGCAGAGTCAGCTAGAGTGATAGGTGTACGCCATGCAAAGGGTACAAGTTTGCATTCCAGCCCCTTTTGGCATTGAGCAGTAGCACTGACAGCAGAGCTAGCAGTTCTGAGCTGTGTGAGATTTGGCACCGCAGGATGGGGCACATGTATCATGGGGCCTTGAGGACATTGCGGGAGATCACTACAGGTGTGCCAGATTTCAGTACTGATCACTTTGATACTTGCAGAGGATGTGCGATGGGCAAGTTTGCCAAATCCCTTTTTCCCAGTAGTGACAGCAGAGCGACTAGGATACTTGATTTGATTCATTCCGATGTGAGCGGTTGGATGTCTCATGTTTCCTTGAGTGGATATGAGTACTATGTTTTATTCATTGATGATCACTCCAGGAGGACCTGGATTTATTTTTTGAAGACCAAGAGTGAGGTCTTCAAGCGGTTTCAGGAGTTCAGAGCTCTTGTGGAGACACAGACAGGTCGGAAGATCAAGTCCCTGAGGTCTGACAATGGAGGAGAGTACACCCTTGGAGAGTTTGTTGACTATTGTGCGGAGGCAGGCATTAGGAGGGAGCTCACTGTTCCTTACAACCCCCAGCAGAACGGGGTTGCTGAGAGGAAGAACAGATCCATCGGAGGGGCTGCCAAAGCCATGTTACATGATCAGGGGTTGCCATTGTTTTTGTGGGCAGAGGCCTGCAACACAGCTGTTTACTTGCAGAACAGGAGTCCGCATCGTGCCTTGGGGTACATGACTCCGGAGGAGGCTTTTTCTGGGAAGAAGCCTGATATTGGTCATCTTCGTATCTTTGGGTGTATCACATACTCCTACATACCCAAGGAGAAGAGGACCAAACTAGAGCCCACCGCAGAGAAGGGTATCTTTGTGGGCTACAGTGAGACCTCAAAGGCCTTTCGGATTTACATTCCCGCACAGAGGAAAGTTGTTGTCAGGCGGGATGTGAAGTTCGAGGAGGATAGGGCCTTTAGGAGGTCACGGGAGTTAGAGTATCTGGATCAGCCAGACCCTCAGCAGCAGTTGAGTCAGTCGCAGGGATCCAGTGGGCAGGGATCAGGAGGATCCTGAGGTACATCTATGACGATAAAGAACTGGCTAAAGAGCAGTGGCTCACAGAGTCAGAGGGGTGGTGCTTCTGGCAGCATGCAGAGCAGTCCATAGAGAAGTTCACTAGGGAGTCCACTGATGGACGGGCTCACACGGTACCTCACTTACAGATCAGGCAGCAGAGGACACAGATTACATACCAGAGTTCAGGCTCCTGATGATGATGAGGAGGAGGAGTTTCATTCTCTAGTGGGAGAAGTGTGCTTAGGAAAGAGGAAGCCCAAGTGGCTTCAGGACACCTTGAGAGATGCCACATCTGTTGTTGAGCCTAAGAGGCCGGTCAGAGAGAGCAGACCACCTGAGAGGTTTTGTAGCTATATGGCAATGGCTACTAGCATCCTTGACTCTGAGCCTTCTAGCTATGAGGAGGCAGCTAGCCAGCAGGTCTGGAGAGAGGCCATGCAGGAGGAGTATTCTTCTATCATGAAGAATGATGTTTGGGAGGTGGTGCCAAGGCCTGAGGGCAAATCCGTGGTTACTTCCAGATGGCTTTACAAGGTAAAGCATGCTGCAGATGGCAACATTGAGAAATTCAAAGCGAGATTTGTGGCTAGAGGGTTCTCCCAGGTAGAGGGAGTAGATTATGAGGAGACCTTCGCTCCCGTGGCTCGATATACTTCGATCCACTCCATTATATCGATAGCAGCAGAGATGGGTTGGAAGATCCACCAGATGGATGTGAAGACCGCATTTCTCAATGGCTTCATATAGGAGGAGGTGTACATTGAGCAGCCACAGGGTTTTGAGGTGCATGGGAAGGAGTCCCATGTGTGCAGACTGAAGAAGGCCCTTTATGGCCTGAAGCAAGCTCCCAGAGCTTGGTACTCCAGGATAGATACTTACTTGCAGAAGATGGGTTTCACAAAGAGTGAGGCCGATCCGAACCTTTACTATATTGTGATAGGTGAGGAGCCTCTCATTCTGGTGCTGTATGTGGATGACTTAGTCATTACAGGTGCAGAGAGACTCATAGAGCACTGCAAGAGAGATCTTGCGGCGGAGTTTGAGATGAAGGACATCGGCTTGATGCATTATTTTTTGGGTTTGGAGGTGTGGCAGGAGGAGGGGCATTTCTTCCTGGGACAGGGGAAGTATATTGTGGACATCCTTGGCAGATTCCACATGGAGGATTGTAGACCCATGTCGACACCGATAATCACCAACTGGAAGAAGCTTCATGCTTCGGATTCCGAGTTGGTGGATCCCACATTGTACAGACAGCTGATTGGTTCCTTGATGTATTTGGTCAACACTAGACCAAATATTTGTTTTGCAGTCAACACGATGAGTCAGTTTATGTGTGAGCCTAGGAAGGTTCACTAGGTGGCTGCAAAACACATTTTGCGGTACTTGCAGGGGAGAGTGGATTATGGTCTGGACTACAAGCAGGGGGATGGAGTGAGATTGGCAGGTTACACTGATTCTGATTGGGCAGGTTGTGCTTCTGATAGGAAGAGCTCTTCAGGGTGTTGTTTTGGGTTGAGTTCGGCAGTGGTGTCATGGTTCAGCCGAAAGCAGCAGTCAGTAGCATTGAGTTCAGCGGAAGCAGAGTATATGGCAGCCAGTCTAGCTAGTTGTGAGGCCATCTGGCTTCGCAAGATGTTGTTTGACTTATTTGGTCAGCCGTTGAGACCTTTAGTGATTTATTGTGATAATCAGAGTTGCATTAAACTCACGAAGAATCCAATATTTCATGATCGGTCAAAATATATCGGCATCAGATATCACTTCATCAGAGACTATGTGTAGAAGGGAGCTGTGAAGCTCGAATATATTCTCATTGATGAGCAGGTTGTAGATATTCTTACCAAAGCCTTACCACGGGGCAAGCATGTCTACTTCAGAGATAAGATGGGTGTGGTGAGGAACACCTTCCTTGGTAAGAGGGAGTGTTGAAATTTGGTTACCGGAGGACAGGTGGTTCCCTAAGGCTTTGATCTTTGGCCTAGGGAAAAGTGTCCAAAAGAATTTAATTTTTTTCCTAAAGTGACTTTATAAAGTTATAAAGTCAAATCTAATTTAAAAGTGACTTTAAGTGATAAAGTTACTAAAGTCTAATTTTAAAGTGACTTTAATAAAGTCGATGTAAAATTAGAAAGGAAAAGTGACTTTGGAAATAAATGACTAAGTGGGTCTTTATTAAAGTGGGGTGAATTAAAAAATAGAAAGTGAGATTTAAATGAGCATTTAATCTCAGCCCTAGATCTCAATCTATTTCAGCCATTGGATTTAGGGATTCCCAAAAGTCACTTAGGGTTAGGTTAAAGGAGGAAAAGGAGGGAAAAGGTCATTCATTCTTTCATGAGCAGATTGAGAGAAGGAGAGCAAGAGAGCAAGGGAGATTTCTGGGCAGTGAGGAGAAGGAGGCAGCAAATTGGCACACATTCCAAGGCAGGATTTCAGCAAGTCCGTACAGCTGAGTTTGGCACACATCCCAAGGCAGATTTTGGCACGATTTTCTAGAAGACCGTACAACAGTCTTTTGGCACATTTTCCAAGAGGTCGAACAGCAGTTTGGCACAGATTTCGAGGTAGCAGAGGGCTAGTTTAGTTGGCACGAATCTCGAGGCAGGCCGTACAGCAAGTGGCTGTCCTCTTGAACGAATTTTGAGACAGATTCTGTATAGCAAGGTTCTGCTTTTCTTTTGGCACGAAAATCGAGATCCATACAGCAGCATTTATTGCTGTTTTGCACAGAAATCGAGGAGGCCGTACAACATTTATTGCTGTTCTGTTTTTGCTGTTTGCACATTTTCCGAGGTGGTGGTTAAGCACGGAAAACGAGATAAGTTGTAAAGTTTATTTGCTGATTTTTGCTGAATATTTCTCTCACTGTAAAAAGCATTTTCCAGAAATAAGAAGGAGCTTTCGAACTGGTTTTCCCCAAGAGTTGTAGGGGGTTTTTCCAGGGTCATGTTGACCAAAAATATCAGTGTTAAATGTGTTGAATGACTGTTTTATACTTGCTGATTTTTTATTTCTGCATTTTCCAGCATTCTGTAAATTTTCCAGAATTTGTGTTTTCAGCGAAAATTTATTTTCCAGTTTGTTGAATGTAAGGATATGGGAAAGGGCATTTAACTATTTGGAGAAATAAGGTGAAACTGAAAACCAGGGTGGGAAAGAGGAAAATTTCTACAATATTTATCTCTAAATTGTTAAGCCAACCATGAGTCCAGGTCTGAGTTGAATTTCAATGTTTAGAATCTCCAAAGATTGCCCAAGGATAATGACAACTAGGTAATATCTAATATGACAAGCATTCAACTTGTTACTTATGTTGCATTGAAATGGTGGGCATCCAAGGGGGGATGGATTTGAAATTTTTTGGAAGAAGGCCGTGGGTGAACAACAAATACAACACACATACATACACAAATGCAAAAAATCCACGAGACAAAAAAATTGAACTCACCATTAATTTATTAGAAGTCGAAAAGAGAGTTCTCATTGTAGAGCATCAACACTACTATACAGAATTAAACTATGTAAAGTTTTACAATGTAAACATACTTTAAGAAATAAGTAGAAAACACATATGATATCCAATGTTCATAACATTATTGCAAATCACAATTACATATCATCGAAAATATTTTCATCCATGTAATAAACCTCCACATTATTGGTATCATCTTGTATAGCTTTGGAAACATTGCTGCCATGCGTAGTTGAAGTTGCTATTGTTGATGCCTTGTCATCAATGAAAGTAAGATGATTCTTGACATTTAACATGTCTAGGTCAGCCACCTCTAGTTCCACATCCCATGGTTTGTTGTGCCTGAATTTGTATTCATTCTTCTTGTGCGACAAGAGGTTGGAACAAACATATACAAGTTCCTCAGTCTTCTTCAAGCCCAATCTGTTTTGTTTCATCCAATGGATGAAGCCACATGTACTCTAGTTCCTCTCAACAATTGAGGAACTAGCACCTTGTGATAAGAGTTTGATTTCCAAATGTCCGATTTTTGTGATTTTCACCATGGAAGTTCCACCAATTAATTGGAGTCAATGAGGTATCGTCATTCATAACTTCCACATCTATGCCCAAACTGTTTGATTCCACAACTTGGAAATTTCCAATGTTCCACCAGAAATGAGATAACAGTCAAAATAATCTTCAAGGAGCTCGATGCTAGAGCAAATAATACGACCTCCTTAGCAGAACAAAAAGATCCCTAAACAATCCGATTTGGAGCAGTCAACTTTGGTCAATGTGGAAGAGCAGCCTGCGGTCAAATTTTATAATTAGGGCTTTGGTCAAGGAGAATTGATTGCCTTGACTTTGACACCAATATCTGCGGCCTGTTAAAACAAAGAAGAGTCACCCAAAAACAAAGTCAAAATATGCCAAGAAATCCCAAGTCAACTCTGGTCAACATCCTATAATTTTGGCCCAATCGGAGATAACCACCTGTACTTCGCATTGGAGCATTGGAGAGAAAGGGCTTTCATTTCTGAGTTGTATGAACTAATAGGAGGAGGAGAGAGAAGATGTGTGTTGTGTGAATGAAGTGCCTAATGAGGTTTGACGTCTCATGTCTTTATATGAAACCATGTGGTTGAAAGGACAAGTCGTTTGGGCTTCATGAGCCTACTTGAAGTTAAAGCCGACCTTGACAATTGCGCATGTGAGGGCCTTTTAATTCAAAAACACACTTCTCCTTGTTCGATCCAAGTGATCTTTAGGTCGATTTTGGTCCTCTCAGAAAGAGGAATTTAATGCAATAATTATCTCCATCAAATGAGCTGTCCAAAGTGGAATTTAGCCCTAGTTGCATAATTTAACACTCCCTCTCAACTAAGGAGAATTCCACCTGTCAATATCTGTCCATCATGTCATCTAGTCTTCATGTACCATCTTTGCTTGTCTCTACTCATCTCATGCTAAACGTTCTCGAATCTAAAGAAGATGAAATGCTGCAGGGGAGGTCCAGCTGCCATCCTATGTCTATCACCATCGGGGAGATTCTGCTACATCATTGTCATCATCATCATCATCATCATCATTGGGGAGCCATAGCTGCCACTTGGATCCAAAGACAATGGGCGAGACCAACCTACCCCAAGCGTAGAGTGGAGTATAAAAACTCTGGTAAAACTGATAAATATATATTATTAAAGATGAAAGATGAGATGATTACAATGAGGGATCCCCTGGGCTTTAAATAGCCTCAAGGTGTCCCTTGGCGAAGATCATGCCCTTTCAGTTAATAAAACCTAATATAACTACATCTAACTAATAATTAATAAAATATTCATAACATTGCCCCTCTCTTAAGATGCTTTGTCCTCAAAGCATACGTAATGATGGACAATGTTGACGAATGTCTGGTTTTCTCAAGCGATGAGCTCTTGCGTCCCATACTTTAAAAAGGTCATGGAGCATATTCTCGAGTTCAGTTTGTTGTTGATCTGGATAGTGAAAATATCTGATATCGACAGAGTTGGATACTGTCTTGACTTCTATTGGACGTTTGATTTTCCTATTGGAAGACACTTTTATGGGTAGATCTTGGAATACTTTTTCATGTTTTCCAACTATCCCTTGTTCCTCTGGTGATTTTTTGTGATTCCTTTTTAGATTTAGAGGTAAGTTACCAACAACTATTGTCTGATGTAACTTCTCCTCATCATCAAATGCTTCATTCTTAACAACCATATCTGCTTCATCACCGAAGGCCTCAATAGCTTCTGTCGTTATATCAGTGGCTTCGGATGTGTTTGTCGCTTCATATGCTTCGTTCAGTTCTGAGGATGGAACAGTTTGTTGTTTACAATCATCTGTATCTTCATGGTGATGTGGGGAATCAGCTTTTTCCTGACGCTCTTCTGAGTTCCCTGAATCTACAGAATTGTTCTGTTGATTTTGTTCCCTGTTAGGAGATATTGGGGATTGTGTCGGACTTAACTTATCTATTTTATCATTTAGCTTACTGTAGAGTTCTGTCATATTGTTCATGATCACATTAAATTTCTGAAATATTTTTTCCTCTTTGTCCTTAGCCTCCATTTGTTTAAGCCATATTTGCCTTTTTATCTGATCAATCGTCATCCTTGATAAAGACATACTGATATTTTTTTCTGCCAGTTTTCTCTTTTTCCCTCTTTTTTTTTTTTTTAAATTAATTAATTAATTAATATTTAATTAATTAATTAATAAATTTTTTTTTTTAAACTATATAATTATTATATATATATATAATTTTTAATTAAAAATTATATAATATATATAATTTAATTATATAATTATATTTTTTTTTTATAACTAATTTTTATATAAATTTAATTTTGAATTAAAGTTTATATAAAAATTAAATTATAATCATGTATATATATATTTATTATATATATAAATAACTATCCGACACATAGAAATACCCTGTATTTTTAAACGTTCTACCGCAACCCTCGGCACAATGGTTCCGATTTTTATTCTGAACTATATAATATATATTATATGACTTCGGTGACTTTATAACCAATTACATTTTCCAATCGACAGGGGACCACAGCGTTTGACCACAGCGTTTGAATACGAATGTTGTAAAATCTGGTCACGAGTCACGTTTCAATATGTGCCTGTTTCGTTTTAAAACGACGCCTGTTTCACATAACTTTACAAATCGATTAATATATCGCTGCCGTTTTAAAATGATACCCTCTTCCCGAATTACCTCACGTGTTTATTGCTGCGATTAATGCTATGTATATTTTCTTCAAATTTTTTTTTTAAATGTCACCCCGCATGGTAAACGACTTGTCCAAGGGTCAACGGCCTATCGTATCTCACCGTCGATGAGTGTAAATGTAAAGGGCGGAAGCACGGGTGGCAGGGAAATAGAGTAAGGTGTAGACGGAAGGGACGGGGTCAACAAAAGTGGATCCTCCTGGTGGTTGGACGAGGGACGACAACGGTGAAAGAGGGCAATCAATTGCTGTAGTATATGTATTTTGTTTTGTTATTTTGAAATTCTTTTATTTTATTTTTTATTAAAATATTTTTTTTGTATTTTATTTTAATTTGGATTGTAATGCGATGACTGTTTTATGGTTGTCACAATAAAAAAAATATGAGCCCAGTCAGAACCAGACGGGAGGCGGAAGACAATGGGACAGCGTGGTAGGCTGTAGGGTGGGGAATGGATTTCGATTTTTTTTTTTTTTTTTTTTTTTTAATTAAAAAAACTTTCGATTCAGAAAATTGGGGTATATATGCGAGGTATAGGCCCGAGTGTGGAGGAACAATTCGATTTTTAAAACAAGACGATGCTCATAAATTTTTTTTTAACTATATAATTATTCGATGGCGGCTGAAGATTCGATGGCGTCAATGAATATGACGAGACAGACAATGGAACAAGGCAGAAGGATAGACGTCAAGTGTCACACTCGTTTTTTGAAGAACTCGATTGCTGTTCCGGTTATGCACGTATGCTGTTCCTTGTGCCGAATTTGTCGAATTAATGTATAGTTGACCGCCCAGATGTGAAACAGCGTACAATGCTCGCCCTTATCGAATGAAGACGTCGTACAGTTTATGTTTATTTGATTGTGTTTATATGTTATCGTGACTGTGGTTTATATGTTGGAAGATCGATGTGGAAAGGCCGTGGGAGTAAGGCGAAGGGAGAGGCTTGAAGGAGAGCGTAGGGAGAGCAGCGACGTAGGGAAAATGGAAAGTGACAGTGCGCGGGAATTGAGTTTTGAAAAGGGGGCTGTTAACAAGGAGCGTGAGAATTGATGAGTTGATGGGTGGACGGCAGAGTGGGGGTGAGAGGAGAATTTGGGAGTTAGGTAAAAAAATCTGCAAGGTTATTTTTTTTTTTTAAAAACAAATGTTGTTGTGCACAATCACTTGATTAAAAAAATCTGCAATTCTGGAATTGCAATTCTGGAATTCTGTAATTCCTGGGTGATCACACAGATCCAAAGAGCGATGGCTCCGATACCAATGGAGTATAAAAACTCTGGTAAAACTGATAAATATATATTATTAAAGATGAAAGATGAGATGATTACAATGAGGGATCCCCTGGGCTTTAAATAGCCTCAAGGTGTCCCTTGGCGAAGAGGCATGATCTTTGATCATGCCCTTTCAGTTAATAAAACCTAATATAACTACATCTAACTAATAATTAATAAAATATTCATAACATAGAGATCACACTCTATCCCAAAGTCCCTGACATTAGGTGAGATCAAGTTATCAGAGGTAAGGATCACACTCTACCCTATTGTCCTTGATCGTCCATCTTAATCCTAAAGAGTTAGATGGTAGAACACATGCATCCACCAACTTGGGCGAGATCCACCTACTGTAAGGGGTAGGGATCACACTCTATCCCAAGTTCCTCAACCCATTGGCCAGATGGGAAAGTTTATCCCACAAAGTGGGCACGACGCTAACTGGGGCATACTCTGGCTAGGGGAGATCTCAGGTGTCAACATCCTATCGGTCAGAGATCTCTCATCCCCAGGAGCCCTATAGCTCCATTCCACACCCTGGGAGCTCAATCAGGGGGAAGAGCACTGCTCAGTGTTCTTGATCAGCTCGAACCCTTATTCGAAAGGGTCATCTTAATCAGTCCAAGTTGCTCTCTGAAGACCAAGAACTTCCCTTTCGGCGAAGCCTTGGTGAGGATATCAACTATCTGCTCATATGTCAAAATGTAGAGTCTCACGGCTCCTCTCTGCACCATGTCACAGATGTTATGATATTTGATCTCGATATGCTTGGACTTGTCGTAAAACACAAGATTCTCTGACAAACGAATCCCACTCTTGTTGTCGCAATAGATGACCGTTGTGTCCAAAACCTGCTCAAATAGCTCTCCAAAGAGCTTCCTCAACCAAATTGCTTCACAACTCGCAAGGCTAGTTGCAATATACTCAGCCTCAATAGTGCTAAGGGCTATGGATTTCTGTTTCCTGCTCTTCTACGATATCATGGCAGATCCCAGAGTAAAACAAAATTTGTAAGTACTCTTCTTGTCGACAACATTTCCAACCCAATTTGCATCTATATATCCATGTAGTCTAACGTCTCTAGCGACATATCTCAGTCCAGGGTTAATAGTCTCGTGTAGAATCTCAATACATGCTTTGCAGCAACCCAATGTACATGGTGAGGCTCGGTCATAAACTGACTCGAGGTTTTAATTGCAAAACATATATCGGGGCGAGTATTCACAAGAAACATTAGAGCACAAACCATTTGTCTATACTAAGAAGGGTTTGCTAGGTCCGGTCAAGCAACTTCTCCACATAGCTTCTTGAAATTCATCTCCATAGGTGTAGGCAAGGACTTGTGCTCAACCATGCCAAATCTCTCTAGTAGTTTCACAACATATTTTCCTTGTAAAAGGAAAATCTCGCCCGACTTTTTCCATACTTCTAGTCTTAGGAAATAGTGCATCAAACCAATGTCTTTCATCTCGAATTCGGAAGCCAACTTCCTCTTACATTCTAAAATGAGATGGTCTGTACCTGTCATGAATAAGTCATCAACATATAATACCAAAATGAAAGGCATACCTTTGACCGTTTTGAAGTAAAAGTTTGGATCAACATTGCTCCTTGTGAATCCTAGCTTTATTAAGTAATTGTCGATACAAGCATACCAAGCACGGGGGGCTTGCTTCAATCCATAGAGAGCTTTCTTTAATTGACATACACGGGTCTTCCTGTCAAGAACTTCAAATCCTGGAGGTTGTTCTTCTTGAAGTAAACCATGTAAGAAAGCGGTCTTCACATCCATTTGATGGAGAGTCCATCCCTGACTTGCAGCAAGGGCTATTATCAAACGAATGGTTGTGTATTGGGCCACTGGAGCAAATATATCATCATAATATTCTCCCTCTTTTTGAGTGAATCCACAGGCTACAGACCTTGCCTTGTACTTTTTGATGCTTCCATCAACCCCATGCTTTATCTTATAGAGCCATTTGGAGGTTACCACAGATCTTCCCTTTGGTCTTGACACAATATCCCATTCATCGTTCTTCATAATAGACTCGTATTCCTCGGCCATGACATCCTTCCATACTTGTTCCTTCATGACTTCTTCAAAGGTACTAGGTTCAACTTGAATCATATTGCTCATAGCCACAACATATGCTTGGTAACTGCATGGCTTCTTGCTTTCCCTGAAAGTTCCACGAGCAACAACATGTTTCTCGGCATCTTGTGATATGTCCTTGAGCTAAAGTGGTCTCTTCCTTGTAGGAGGATTGCATGGAGGAGGATCCAAAGGGTCCATAGGCTCCATGGGATCATCAACGATGTCCTTCTCATATTCAAGTACAAAAGGACCTTTTATAATATCCATATCATCATTCTTGTCTTCAGGAGGAGGAGGTGTAGGGAGGCCCCTTGCTTTTCTAAGGGCAACATCTTCATCGAATGTTACATCCCTGCTAACTTCAAACTTCCTTTGACCAGAAATATATATTCAAAATGCTTTGGAATCTTCACTATATCCAACAAACGTACCTTTCCTTCCTTCTAGCTTGTTTCTTTTGTCCTTTGGTACATGGAAGTATATGGGGTAGCCAAAAATCCAGAGATGACCAATATTGGGTTTAACACCTATGAATACGTCCTCAGGAATCTTGTTGTCCAAAGCTTGATGAGGCAACCTGTTTTGAACATATATCGCTATGTTTGTTGCTTCAACCCAAAGGAACTTTGGTAGGTTTTGATCATGGAGCATGGCTCGAGCAACTTCTACAATGGACCTATTCTTTCTCTCAGCCACTCCATTTTGTTCGGAGTGTAGGGCACAATGGTCTCCTTAATTCCTTCCTTCTTGCAAAAGTCTATGAATTCATTTGAGATGTATTCCCTTTCGTTGTTGGACCTGGAGATTTTTATTTTCTTTCCTGTATGATTTTCAACCAATGCCTTGAATTCTTTGAACATTTCGAATGCCTCGTCTTTGTGCTTCAAGTAATATATCCATGTCTTCCTAGAGAAATCGTTGATGAAGGTGATGTAATAAATATGACCCCTAAGTCAATGCACGTGCATTGGACCACATATACCAGAATGAAGAAGATGAAGGATGTCTTTTGTCTTGTTTTCTCTCAAGGGGAATGGTCCCCTTGTCTTCTTTCCACTTGCACACCCAGGGCATACTCCATCATGTTGAGCTTGAACATCGGGGATACTGAAGACCAATATCTTCATTTTTGAAAGTGCATCATAGTGTAGATGGGCCAGTGTTCTGTGCCACAGATCGCTTTGATGATTTGTATTATGGACCATACCTAGAAGAGGTCTTCCTGTGACTCTATAGAGTCCTTCAAACCTAGATCCCAATGTGAAGGCATTTATCATATAGGATTCAGTAGGCCAAGAAAGTACTTTTCCATTAATGAATGCAACCCTCATTCCTTTATCCTCCAAAGCAGATATCGATACCAAATTCTTCTTTAATCCTGACAAATATAATACATCATGAAGCAAGACGGATTCCATATAACTAGAAATGAGAGTGTAAGAGAAATTTCTAGTTAGGGCACACTTTGACATATTCCTCTTACACTCTCATTTATGCTCTTACACTCTCTTACACTCAATAAAAGCTCGTCATAAAAGATTCCTCTTACACTCTCATTAAATCATGTCATGAAAGATTCCTCTTACACTTTTTAATGCATATGTTACAATCTCCTTTCTAATGGCATAAGTTACAAGGGCATGCGTACCTTTTTAATGGCATGAGTTACATTTCCTAAATGGGCATATGTTACTCTCCCTCTTGACATGCGAGTTACTCCTCCTTTATGGCATGGATTCGTTGCTCCTCCTATATATATGTGCCTCATTCTTTCTCCCCTCACTGCTTGTGCATTGTGAAATAAGATTTCGAACTTGAGAAAGAGTTGGAGAGAGTTGAAGAAGATTTTGAGAGAGAGACTTGGAGAGTAAGAGAAAAACTTGGCAACCCAAGGTTGATTCAGTCCTTCGGTGTTTCGGTGTTGATTCAGTTGAAGGGAAGGTTGATTCAGTGTGTGCATCTACCACTGCTACCAGTAATCTTCATGCTACGACTTGTTCAAATTTGGGTGAACTTACTCATTCTCTTGATATATCATTGTACTTCGTATCTTTGTTGAGCAATCGATTTCTAATAGAAGAAGAATCTAGTTGGGTTTTCCCCTTGTGGGTTTTTCCCTGGTCATTGGACCTAAATTCTCTGTGTCTCATTCTATTCTTGGTTGTCTACTACTGTGCATTTGATTTATGTTCTATCTACAATTGCTTATCTATTATTACAACATAAAGAAGTTTTGTAATAAATGATTGTTACAACATAGAACATCAAAATTTCAACAAGGTATCAGAGCTTTGGTGAAGACATGCCCAAGAAGATAAGAGTTGTCACTTTTTCCTTGCTGCTGAAATCTTATTTGTTGCTTCTTAGTGTTGAAATTTTACTTCTGAAATTTACTACTGAAATTTTATTGCTGAAATCTTACTGTTGAAAGTTTACTGTTGAAATTTTACTGCTACCGTTCTTCCAAGATTTCAAGGAACCAAGGATATGATAGTAATTTTGTAGATAGTACTTAAGGTGTTGCATGTGTTTAATAGTTGTGGTTTTGGTACTTTTGGATGCATGCAAAAGTAAATAGTAGTTTTACTTCTGTTTATGCATGTGCAAGAAAGTGTTGTCTTGAAAAGAATTATAATGCTTAGAAGGTTATGAAATAATAACTGATAGAAATTGAATGTTGAAGATAGGGGGATTTTGACTTTCTCACATTATATGAGAATGTCATAATCTTATGGGTTTTGGTAATTTTGATATAGAGTTTACTAACAATAGTGGTTGTCAGTAAGGATCATAAATTTTACAAAAGATGGAATAATAGTTTTCTAAACTAACCTCTTTTGCAACAATCAAAGATGGATTATAACTAATATCATTGTAGACAATGAAGTCAATATGTATAATTATTATTACATGCCTTCACTTTGGGACCAAGATTTGAAGATCTTTATAAAATCAATGGAAGACATATCCATGCATTGATTCATGATAAATAATCATCAATATAAACTATGGCACCGAAAGTTCACTCATCTTCACTATAGAGCATTATCTCCTGCGAGAAAGATTGTTTCCAAAATTCCTGGGATTAGAGTGGATCATGATGGAGTTTGCCAAGTGGTGTTCAAGAAGATGCATTTCTTCTGCCAATGACATATGACTGATGCACAATGGTAACTTGTAGAGGCCAGATCAAAAGGGAGCTAACAACTTCCTTCAATCCCCATTAAAAGAATAAGTATTTTCAAGTCTTATGTTGTTGCTTTGTGTCACTGCTCTTGTTTAGATTTATCTTTATAGATCATTGGTTATTCTTCCTGCATGAGTATTTGAATGATTCTTTCACTAACTTGATGAGGATGTGATTAAGAAAAACAGATCCTGAAGATCATCAGGGTGCAGAATAGTGTGGGAACAATAAACTCCAATAGGAAGTTGGTGCAGGCTAATGAAGGATCTACTCTCACATCTATAAAAGAAAGAAAGACCTGCCTCATCACCAGGTATACTTTTGTTATGTTTATTTACTTTGCTACTATTTCTCTTGCTCTTGTTCTGGTATCAATAGGTACATTTGATGAATGTGAGAACCAAGTATTTTGTATCGAGATTGAGGAAGATGTCAAGCCATCCCATGACTTGAGTGGACATGAAGTGGACAAGAGCAAAAGACTTCTGCAAGGAAGATGGAATCAAGAAAGAGACCACAGTACCATATAACCCAGAACAAAATGGGCACTTAAGGATCTTTGACTGCCCTTTGGATCCTCCTCCATGTGATCTTCCTGCTAAAAGGAGACCTTTGTGGCTTTATGACACCCTTCAAGATGTTGATAAATACGCTGCTTCTAGAGGAACCTTTAGAGAAGGTAAGAAACCATGCCAGTTCCAAGGATATCTTGTAGCCATTGTTGAGAAATCTATAGGGAAATAGTTAGGATGATTTCTTTGTTCTTGATAACTGCTTGTGATGTATTTTTACTTTTTCTTACTTATTATCTTCTTCCCTTGTTATTATGTTTGTCTATCATCAAGCAACTACCAAAACAAGGAAAACAATACTAGACAAGGACACAGAATGTAGGGTACAAGCTAGGGCCAAAACCTCTCCTCTTGAGAGGAAAACCCCAGGGCCAAAACCTCTCCTCTTGAGAGGAAAACCCACAAATCTCTTCTCTTCTTATAGATTCTTCAATTTATGAATTCCAAGACCTCTAGACCAAGACTGATACCATCCAAGACCAAGTCCAACCCTTTCAGATGATGTGATTCCTTTGTCCAAGTCAAGCACTGTCAAATCTCTTCCAGTGGACAACTTTGACCTCCCAATTGTAGAATTTTGACCTCTACTGCAAGTCTGAAATTTCGACCCGCCCATTAGCACTTGTTGCCACACGTGTGAGCTTATTCTGGCCTCCTAAGCCTTCTTCAGACCTTCTCTTGGATTTTTCCTTCTTCAGACCTTCTCTTGGCTTTTTACTTCTTCTGGTGCTAGAGGATGACTCAATGTGACCTTCGTTGACCTTCCTTCTCTTCTTTCTTTAAGATCGAACTTGCAGAAGAAAATCCTAGACGAGTAGCAGAAACCCTAGCCTTCCTTCGCACGTGTGAGAGAGAAATAACTTAGAAACAAGTCTTCTTTGTCCTCTTCCTTCTTCGCTGCCTTCTTCCTCTTTCTCCTTCGCTTAAATGAGTGAGTGATGAATGTGTTCCAAGGAGGTCGAGTTCCCTCCTTTATATAGGCTTCTTAAGGTTGACATGGCTCCTCAAAATAGGCCGACTTGGTCTTGAAGGGTATTTTGACACTTTTAATGACAAAAATAATTTTGTTTTCAAGTTACAATGTGCCCGACGGAGTCTTCAACTTATGACAATGATTCTTTTGACTTCTTGACCTAGGAAAAACCCTAGAAGCTCTCAATGGGTGCTTGACCTCTAAATTAAAAGACCTTGAGCATGAAACCCATGCTCCAAAAATAACAATAATAAATTTTCTTTCATTTTACAAAATACAAGAATCAAAAGTACATTTCATATTTATAAAGACCGAACCTAGTTACACATTTTTCAACACTCCCTCTTAACTAGGGAGGTATTCATAAATGGTACATGGACATTCTCAATTTGAAGAGATCTCATAAGAAGAGTATGTTGAGAATCACGATTGCCGTTAGACCAAAACCCGCAGGTGTTAGTCAACGATCGCATCGCCAGAGATAAGGATCCTTGAGAGGCGGTTAGGCCATGTCGCGAAACACACGGGGAGCATTGGTTTATCCGATGTCCAACAATCTCCCCCCCAACGCGAGCTGGGTGTGTATCGAACTCATGACCTACGCTTTGATACCACTTGTTGGGAATCATGATTGTCGTTAGACCAAAACCCGCAGGTGTTAGTCAACGATCGCATCGCCAGAGATTAGGATCCATGAGGGGCGTTTAGTCCATGTCGCGAAACACATGGGGAGCGTTGGTTTATCCAATGTCCAACAAAGTCAGATTGGTGACCTGTCTGTTTAGCATCATAACAACAAGCATTGTCATATAGCAAGGCCTTAACTAACAACTCTATCTCTCCACAAGATGAGAGCACAATGCTGGCGAGACCAATGATTTATAGACACCATCATCATTGTCTCTCAAGGTACATACCCCACCCGGGTGTTCATAGAGTATGTCCTTCCTTAGACTATTCTTATCTTGGATAGCTAGTCAAAGAATATCGGTCCTCGACTATTCTTATCTTGGATTCCCTACGTCATCCTCAAAGAGTATCAGATGCCAGATGCTTACGCAATCCTTCATTCTGTCTTCCCAAGTGAAGACAAGAATGATGTGTCTATCTCTCCCTCTCAACCAGGGAAGATATATCAACCAAACCAAGCTTGTCTCTCACGTACACAAGCTTCTTATTACGAAGAGATTT
Source organism: Pinus albicaulis (assembly GCA_034641835.2). Classification (NCBI taxonomy): domain Eukaryota; kingdom Viridiplantae; phylum Streptophyta; class Pinopsida; order Pinales; family Pinaceae; genus Pinus; species Pinus albicaulis. The sequence continues at coordinate 1,360,907,841 of CM076582.1, read as the reverse complement.
TGTCAATATGTTAGCTACCTGCTCATCGGTGGAGATATACTGTAGTTGCAGGCTGCAACACAACATCTTGTACTAGCTTCCAAATGTAGTGATATTCGTTGTTTATATGCTTTGTCTTTCCATGAAACACTGGGTCTTCAAACAATCTTATACAACTAGTGTTATCACAATGTATCACTGTAGGGTCCATTGGTCCTTCAAATAAGTCGAACAACAACTTCCTTAACTAGACAACTTCTTTGCCCACTTCACAGGCTGCAATATATTCAACCTTAGCACTACTCAAAGCAACTGTATCTTGCTTTTTGCTCATCCATGAGATCATGGAGGATCTTAAACTAAAACATCTTCCTGTAGTGCTCCTTCCATCCTTCTCACTGCCTCCCCGGTCGGAATTTGTATATCCAATCAAGTGGACATCATTCCTCTTATCATATTTCAGGTAGTAGTGGATTGTTCCTTGTAGATATCTCAGTATGAGTTTGGCTGCTATCCAATGATCATGCTTTGGCTCCACTTGGAACTGACTGAGAACATTCACTGCAAAACATATGTCTGGTTGAGTATTCACCAAGTACATCAATGTGCTAATCAATTGTCTGTACTTGATAGGATCCACTGGGCTAGATTCAGAGCTCCTTAGTCTCTTCAAGTTTGTGATGCATCGACATTGTCATTGGTTTGCAATCCATCATGTCAAACCTCTTCAACATCTTGATTACATACTTCCCTTGACCTAGGTAGATTTCATCAGGTCCTTGCCAGACTTCTAGTCCCAAATAATAGTGTTTCAACCCAGGATCCTTCATATCAAATTCTGTTGCTAGCTGCTTCTTGCATTCTTCAATTCGACCTTCCACACCTGTTAAGAGAAGATCATCCGCATATACAAGAATAATTACAGGCTCACCTTTTACGACCTTTAAGTAGAGGTTCGGATCAACAAAACTTTTTGTGAAGCCCAATCTTTGAAGGTATGCATCCATCCTTGCATAACATGCCCTTGGTGCCTGCTTAAGGCTATATAATGCCCTCTTCAACCTGCAAACTTATGCCTCTTTATCTTTGATTTCAATTTCCAAAGAGACCAATGATTGAATAGTTGTATATCTTGCTATTGGAGCAAATGTCTCTTCATAATCGATGCCTTCTTGTTGAGAGAAGCCCCTAGCCACGAATCTTGCCTTATACTTGTCAATGCTTCCATCTGCCACATGCTTTATCTTGTAAAGCCATTTGGAAGTTACTACAGACTTGTCTTCGGGCCTAGGTATGATCTCCCATACCCCATTCTTCATTATTGATTGATATTCTTCGTTCATAGCATCTTCCATTCTTGATGATCAACAACTTCTTCAAAAGTGGGTGGCTTTGCTTCTATTAACTTCATCATATATGTTGCATACCCAAAATATCTTTTGGGTTTCTTGCTTTCCCTAAATGTGCCTTTAGTCTCTCCATGTCGCTCTACATATAATAAAGTAGATTTCAATTAGGTCTCTTTCTAGTCTCAGGAATTACCACAGGTTGTATAGGTTCACTGGGACCTTCATTTTCATGATTTGATTCTTCTTCCACCCTAATAACTTCCTCATCAAATACCAGAAGTTCTTCATCATCAGAATCCATAGGGAGATCATTTGATTTCTTGAATGCAATACTTTTGTCAAATATCACATCTCGACTAACTTCTATTTGGTGGCCTTTTATGTAGATCCTATAGGCCTTTGACGAATTACTGTATCCAACAAATGTTCCCTTCATGCCTGATAGATCTTACTTCTTTCTCTTGTCCTTCGATATATGAGTATAAACAAGACAACCAAAAATTCAGAGATGATCTACGCTTGGTTTCTGTTGAAATATTTAACTATGTTCAGTCTTCATAATGACATGTGTGATCATGATTTTCTGTAATTGATGTAAAGAAGAAAAATAAAATTATTTTGTTATGCTTGAGGCATGGGTTTCATGCTCAAGGAATTTTTATTTTATAGATGAAACTCCCATTATGAGCTTTTAGGTTTGCTCATTAAGTCATAAAGTCTAGTGAGTCAATGTCATGTATTTAAGAGCCATTTGGGCATGTTACATATTGTAAAAAGAGATTTTGTTTGAGTCATTAACCCTCCGAGGCCTTGTCACGAGCATTCGTTCATGTCGGCCTTCCAAAGGAGCTAGAGACTATTCTAGAAGAGTATGTCGACCTACTCTCTTGCACAAGTCGACCTATTTCAAGGGAAATATCACTATATATAGGAGGACTCAACCTCTCTTGATGGACCATTTGATCAAGCATTTGAAATAGAGAAGGAAGTGCGAGAAACACTAGAGAAGAAGCTCATCATCAAGCGAAGAAAGGAGGAAAAGGAACCAAGTTAGTTTTGATATGTTTTGGGAAACATATTCTTCACACGTGCGAGGATAATTGGTGTCATTTGCTGTATAAGGAGCTGAAGCTATCACAGTCTAGTTAGAAGACTGAATTAAGGAAGAAAACAAGTCAATAATAAAAGCCGAATTGAAGTAGAAGAAGTCTCCATCCAAGCGAAGGGAACAAGGGTACAAAATTGGTGATGATCCCTCCCACGTGTTACAACTAGGGTTTCTGAAGACGCTGAGAGTTGTAGGTCTGAGCTCATGGGCCGAAATCTGAAGGATAGGCGAGATCATAGATGAAGCAAGCAATTTGACCATTGTTGACTCAAGGAAGAAGAACTTGCTCAAAGAAGCCGAGTGACTTGGTCTTGGAGTGGTTTGTTAGGTCAAGGGTCTTGGTCTTGGAATTCGTTACTTAAAGATTCTATAAGAAGAATAATTCGTTTGGGTTTTCCTCTTAAGTTGGAGAGGTTTTGGCCCTGGCTGATTGCCTACATCTTGTGTCCTTTGTCTCATTGTTCTTTATACGACTGGTCAACATAAGCAATTGAGCACATTATTCAAGCTGAACCATGCACTTTTGAAGAAGCTGTGAAGTCTCAAGTGTGGATAGGTGCAATGGTTGAATAATATGAGTCCATCATTCATAATGATGTATGGGAAGTGGTTCCAAGACCCAAGGTAAATCTGTTGTGTCTTCTAAATGGCTATATAAAATTAAACATGGTGTTGATGGCAGTATTGAAAAATATAAAGCTAGATTTGTGGCTAGAGGGTTCTCTTAGAAAGAGGGAATAGACTATGATGGAATCTTTGCATTTGTTGCCCGTTATACAACCATCCGATCTATTGTGGCTCTCGCTGCAACTTGCTAGCCAAGGATGGTCCCTTCACCAAATGGATGTGAACACTGCTTTTCTGCATTGCTTCCTCAAGGAAGAAGAATTTGTGGAGCAACCACAAGGCTTTGAAGTACATGACCAGAAAACTCATGCGTGTAGCCTGAAAAAAGTCCTCTATGGTTTGAAGCAAGCTCCAAGAGCTTGGTATGCCCACATTGATAGCTTCTTGATGAAACTTGGATTTACTAGAAATAATGTTGATCCAAATATTTAGTTCAAGACAGTCCAAGGTATGCCTTTGATTTTGGTATTATATGTTGATGATTTATTTATGACAAGTGGTGAACCTCTTATCCTCCAGTGTAAGAGGGAGTTAGCTTTTGAATTTGAAATGAAAGTTCTTCATTTGATGCACTACTTTTTGCGTCTTGAAGTATGGCAGAAACTTGGTGAGATTTTTCTTTCTCAAGGAAAATATGTTGTCAAGCTGCTACTAGAAAGATTTGGTATGACAATATGTAAATCCATGAATACTCCAGTGGAGATGAACTTCAAGAAGCTATGTGTTGAAGTTGCAGGTCTTGATTTGGAAAATCCTTTTGAGTATCGACAACTGATTGGGGAATTGATATTCTTTGTGAACACTAGACCGAACATATGTTTTGTGGCCAATACTCTGTGCCAATATACAATTTAGCCAACACATGCACATTGGATTGATGCAAAGCATGTGTTGAGATACCTGCATGGGACCATCAATCTTGGATTGAAATATACTACCGGAGATGTAATACTACTTGGTACTCTAAAGTTGAATCGGTTGGTAACTCTAGTGACATAAAAAGCACATCTGGGTGCTGCTTCAATTTAGGATCTGCAATGCTATCTTGGATGAGCAGGAAGCAAAAGTCTGTAGCCTTCAACACGTCTAAATTTGAGTACATTGCTGCTAGCATTGCTAGCTGTGAGGCAGTATCGCTGAGGAAGCTCTTTGGAGAGCTGTTTGAGCATGCTTTGAACACACCAATAATCTACTGTGACAATAAAGGTGGGATTCAACTTGCAGAAAATCCCGTGTTCGATGACAATTCCAAGCATATAGAGATCAAATATCACTATTTTTGGGATATGGTGTAGAGAGGAGCAGTAAGACTCCATCATATAGCCACTGATGACTGGATTGCCAACATTCTTACCAAGCCTTTGCTGAAAGGGAAGTTCTTGGTTTTTAGAGAGCAGCTTGGACTGATACTCTTCCTAGAGAGGGAGGTCATGGATGATGAGCCTTGGTTGTGCAAGATCCTTATCATGTATTGACAAGTGGATCCCCCCAAGCAGAGATGAGACTTGGTTGTGCGAGATCCTTGTCATGTGTTAAGAAGTGGATCCCCCCAAGCAGAGATGAGACTTGGTTGTGTGAGATTCTTGTCAAGTGGGTTATCCCCCCAAGCAGAGATATGACTTGGTCGTGCGAGATCCTTGACAAGTGGGTTATCCCCCCAAGAAGAGATGTGACTTGGTTGAGATCCTTGACAAGTGGGTTATCCCCCCAAGCAGAGATGAGGCTTGGTTGTGTGAGATCCTTGTTAAGTGGGTTACCCCCCCAAGCAGAGATGAGACTTGGTTATGTGAGATCCTTGACTAGTGGCATCCCACCCCCCCAGGCAGAGATGTGACATGTTTGTGTGAGATCCTTGTCAATTGAGTTATCCCCCAAGCGGAGATGTGACTTGGTTGTGTGAGATCCTTGTCAATTGGGTTATCCCCCCAAGCAGAGATGTGACTTGGTTGTGTGAGATCCTTGTCAAGTGGGTTATCCCCCCAAGCAGAGATGTGACTTGGTTGTGTGAGATCCTTGACAAGTGGGTTATTCCCCCAAGCAAAGTTGTGACTTGGTTGTGCGAGATCCTTGACAAGTGGGTTATTCCCTTAAGCAAAGTTGTGACTTGGTTGTGCGAGATCCTTGACAAGTGGGTTATCCCCTCAAGCAAAGATGCGACTTGGTTGTGTGAGAGTCTTGTCAAGTGGGTTACCCCCCCAAGCAGAGATGTGACTTGGTTGTGCAAGATCCTTGACAAGTGAGTTATCCCCCCAAGCAAAGATTTGACTTGGTTGTGTGAGATCCTTGTCAAGTGGGTTACCCCCCCAAGCAAAGATGAGACTTGGTTGTGCGAGATCCTTGTCATGTGTTCACAAGTGGTAACCCTCCCCTACCATCTAGTCTGTGACTTGTTAGCGTATACCCCAGTATGCATCCTACCCACAAGATGAGCTTGTCGGGATTGCAATCCATCTGGCCAATGGATGAGAGACTTGGCTGTGTGTGATCCTCACCTCTCATGGTAAGTGGTATCCTGCTTATTGTCGATCATACATATATTTAGGATAGTAGATTAATCTCCCCTATTGTCCGTGGATATAGGGTGGTCGCCGGAGCTCCCCTATGATGATTCTTCTTCATTAGAGTGAGACATCATTGTTCCAAATGGTAAAGACTCAAAGAGCAGAGATGAACAAATATGAGCAGAGAAAGTAGATATCTTTTGTTGTAGAATAGAAATTCCTCCCTAGATGAGAGGGAGTGTTAAAAATTTGGTAGCTCAGGGATGAATTTCTAAAAATAGAAAGTCTAAAAAATAAAATTTCTAAAATAGAAACTCTAAAATTAGAATTTCTAAAAATATAAAGTTTCAAGCACAACTTTCCAAAAATAGTAAATCGCCTTACATCAATTGGTAATCAAGTATTGTTGATGGAAAATCCCTTCTGATCATCAATCAATCCTAATAGTTCAATTTCGACTTAATCATCAATATTATTATTATTCTTATGATACTATTATATTATTATTAAAAAGAAATTCAGGTCACTCAATTATGGCTCTCAATAATGTTCTCTTACACTCTCATTATTGGCATGGCATATTCCTCTTACACTCCCATTAATGCTCTTACACTCTCTTACAATCAATAAAAGCTCTTCATAAAATATTCTTCTTACACTCTCTTACGCTCTCATTAAAGCATATCATGAAAGATTCCTCTTATGCCCTCTTTAATGCATATGTTGCACTCTCCTTCTTAATGGCATAAGTTACAAGGGCATGCGTGCCTTCTTAATGGCATGAGTTACATTTCCTAAATGGGCATATGTTACTCTCCCTCTTGGCATGCGAGTTTCTCGTGCTTTATGACATGGATTTGTTGCTCCTCCTATATATATGTGCCTCATTCTTTCTCCCCTCACTACTTGTGCATTGTGAAAGAAGAATTCGAACTTGAGAAAGAGTTGAAGAAGATTGCGAGAGAGAGACCTGGAGAGTAAGAGCAGAACTTGGTGAGTCAAAGTTGATTCAATGCTTCAGTGTTTTCGTGTTGATTCAGTTGAAGGGAAGGTTAATTCAGTGTGTGCATCTTGCTACTGCTGCCAGTAATCTTCATGCTACAGCTTGTTCAGATTTGGGCTCATTCTCTTGATCTCTAATTGTACTCTGTATCGTTGCTGAACAATTGATTTCTAAAAGAAGAGGAATCTGGTTGGGTTTTCCCCTTGTGGGTTTTTCCCTGGTCATTGGACCTAAATTTTCTGTGTCTCATTGTATTCTTGGCTGTCTTCTATTGTGCATTTGATTTATGTTCTATCTATAATTGCTTATCTAATCTTACAACATAAAGACGTTTTTTATTAACTGATTGTTACAACATAGAACATCAAAATTTCAACAAGAAATATGACAAGGATGAAATGAATATTGACAATGATGTTGTAATATTCCTTTTTTTGCTATTCCTTATGACAGGGTTAGGATGGACTTCCAGAGTTGGGAGCGGACATGTCACGAGTATAGGTTGGGGTCATAAGCAGGCCCAGGGGATTTCTAGAAGAGTTTTGAGGAGTTTTTATGAGGGTCGGTGGCATTCTCTTGATATATTTAATCAACCAGACAGTTTGCCTTTCGTTCTGGTGCATTTCGACGACTTTCGAAAAACTAAGTTATTTTTGGGTAACTCAATTAATTACGCTCAAGGTGGCATTCCAGGAGGAATATGTAATCGAACACCTTAGTGTAATAGCTCATTGGAAACGGAAGGAGAATACGTACATGATGGGATGGTTGGACATGAGTTTCAGTGAACTGAGGAGACATGGTAGCCGATTTACTTTTTCCGACATTGAAAAGGAATATTCTAATTGGAAAATAAGAGGGAAAACTACTCCATGATTAAAATAATAATAAAATAGAAGGCTCTAGAGGGGTCCATGAGATCTATAAAAGAAGAGGAGGCCATTGAGGAATATCTTGGATTTGATATCTTTTCTTGTATGTGAGGTTGAGAAACTAGTTCTCTACTCCATTGGTAGCCCCAGGACGGAAACCCTCGGGTATGTTGTTGAGTGTTGGACGAAAACCCAACTCTCTTTGAGGAGACTTCATTCAGGTGTTTCACGGAGCTTCAGGGATATTGGAGTGAGGATCATTCAGATCCTTAATTGGTGCTTCATTATTTTTCAGTTGATTCAGTGGCAGCTGTTGTTGGAGGGAGAGTGCAACAGTTCAGTTTTGGGAGGGCCGATTTCAGCATCAGAGCATATTAGTTTGGAGAGATTAGTTTTGCTGTAGCCGATTTGCAACAGTTTTCTTGCCGAGCCATATACATCATTGCCAGCGCCATTCATCAGTTGGGCCATAGATCTTTTATGGGTTTTGCTCCGCTTGCTTGGCAAGCTTAGGTTCCACTATTCCTTGATGTTGATGTACTATTTCCCGTGGATTAATAAAATGACTCGGTGATTTTATCGGCAACCATTGTTTTTTATTTTTTGGTTGTGTGTCTATTTACATTTATGTTACTGCTCAAGTTTATTTTTGGTATCTACTATCCAAATTACCGTTTGGGATATTACAGTGGTATCAAAGCTTCAATCTTGGATCAACTTGCGGGTTTCCAGTTTTTAGTTGCAGCTATTATGGTTCAGGATTATTCCCAGAAAAATTTGTGTTGGCCATTCTATACGAGTTTTATTATGAAAACCATAGATGGATTCAAAAACAACAAATTTGGCCAAAATTCTAGAGTTGAGGGCCAACATAGCAGTGCAACAGATTATCTTGGAGGCCAACTTTCATCTTAGTTATTTTGGTTAGAAGGGCCTATGCAATCATTGGAGGAGACTCTTTTGTGGGAGCTGCATTAGTGGGATTTTAGAACTGGGGTGTTGGGAGATTGATAGGAGAGCCATTTGAGGAGGTTGGTTGGGATTTTGGAGAGCAATGATTGACAGTAGCCACTGCAGTGCCAGAAAACGAAATTGGAAGAGGGCCAAACTACAAAGGGTCAGATTTTGAAGGTTGGAATTAAAGGAAACCCTTTCTGGGTTTTTCTGGGTTTTGGGCAAGGATCACCTTCCCAAATTCCTAGAATTTTCTGAGCAGTTTTCAGTGGGTAAATCAGAGGCCGAATTCAGGCAACAGTGTAGTCTTGGAGCAGCAGGGCAGTTTCTGGAGGAGCTTGCTATTGGAGCAGTTGGATTTGCTTGCACTCATCACCTGGTGCTTGTAGCTTGCCTTGTGCAAGTCCAGGTGTATTTTCTCCAACTATTTTGTACCACAACATTATCATATAACAAATTTGGCCAGTTTGTGGAGTTGATTTCAAAAGCTATTTTTATCATTGTGGTAGGAAATCCATGAAGTGTAGTGAGTTGAGTTTGTCTATATGTTGTGTACTGAGTTAAAAAAACTGTTGTTGTAGTGGTCAATGAATGTCATGAGGGGTGAGTAGAATTTGGCTTCTAGAGTACATCTATATTTTCACATGTTGATGTGGTAGCTTTCTATTGTCATGTTCATGGTTGATTGATTTTAACTTAAACCACTGTTACTTCCATATATGTTGCTGAACAATGGGGGTTTTAAAACACCTCATTAACCCACATAACAACACAACAGTCGATGCCTTAAACCACAATGCTTCTATGGACCAAGAACCCAAGCAGAACAACAAACCCTTCTCCAAGAAGGTACATATTTTACTCCAACAAAGACATCTGAGGGATTTACAGAAGGAGAGAGATGTGGGAAATTGGCTTTATGCACTTGGGATGAACTTAAATAGTGGAAGATCAGAAAATGACTTTCCCATGTTGGAGAAACTGGAATCTTGTCTTTCAAAGGTAGAGCAATCTGATTGGAGTTTAAATTGGGCTTTGGAACTATCTTATGCTTGCATTGGTACAAGCCAGATTCTTTGACATCCAAGTGAGAGAGTCAAGCTTATAGCTGCCTCTTGTTTCAATGATATTTTGAGGATAGTAGCACCCTTTCCTCCCTACAATGATGATGTTATGAAGAGAATTTTCAGATTGACGTTAGAGACTTTTTAGGACTTGGACAACTGTGCAGGCTCTACATTTGGGAAGAAGCTTAAGGTTTTACGAGTCATGGCCATGACCCAGACTTATGAGGTCATGTTTGATGTTGAGTGTGATGGCTTGATTATGTAGATGTTCTAATGCTTCTTTAGCATTAAGAGACATCATCCTGACACAGTCATAGCACACATGCAGTCCATCCTGTCGTCATGTATGAGAGACCGTGATGCCATTTGTCGAGAGTTGCATGCTAGGTTGTTGAGCATTTGGAGGAGAAAGCATGAGCTAGCCCAAGGGCTAATCGAGCATAACGTTGGGCTATTCAGGAGACAATTGACCAAGGAGGAGCTGCTTCAGTTTGGTGGATCAAGCAACAAAAATGAGCTGATGAGGAAGGGACTTCGCTTCATCTGCAAAGAACCTTGCGGACCTGACCACTCATGCTTGAGAGATGTAGATGAGGTGGCAGAGGTAGAGCAGGAGGACATTCCTTCTGTATGTCAGGATGAGGACTCTTGTTCGGATGAGTCCATGGGGTCATATGAGGATGCTTCTAGGGAGCATGAGCAGTGATGTGGAGTTGATGACAGTAGGCAGGATTTGTATTCCAGTGTGCATGGTGAGCAGTTAGGGGACTCTATGGGAGATATTCAAGATGACGAGTCACTTGTGATGATTTGCAAGCATCTGCTAGTGTGATAATTTTGGCAATTTGAAATCATATGTTTAGCAGATCTTCGGATGCTTATGATAAGAAATATAGAGTGGATCTAGGTCTGGATTTGTTGAAATACGATCATACTTTGATCCAGTAACAGAGTTTTTTGTTTTTGTTTTATATTTTGGGGGGATCTCTCCACATGTCTCTAGGATTTTGGCAGGTCACTCCCCAAATCCCCACATTCCTGAGTCTTGGTGGAACATTGCATGAAATTTGAAATTAGATATTGATACTTCTTATTCTATCATAAATGTGCAATATATATATGATAATAACTGAAGAATTATACAATAAATAAGTTAAGTCACCTTAAGTCCTAGTACCCAGAAACGATGCAATAGCAGATAATGCATTCCCAGAATGAAAATGATGAAGAAATATATATTACTTCAGTGGACTTGGAAGCTATCTTAGATTGGATGTAGCTGTCTGAGTTAACACCACCTTTAGGGTCTTGATGACATGGATCAATCATAACTAACAACTTCAATATATCCCAGCTGGTGTGGAGGTTAGTATCCTTATGATTGATGCATTTGACTCGTTCCGCCTCTTCTATTATGGTTCATTACCATATGGGACTTGTACCTGTGAGTGAATGCCCTCACCTTGAAGTACATAGTTCCATATATAGGTATGCATTCCCTGTTACAAGCAAGGCACAATTGTTGCAAATTCAAGGGCTTTCACATTTTAAAGGCATAAAGATTTCATGTGGATGTGTGTTAGGTCTTGGTGATAATTTTGTCAGGTCTTTCTGCAAGTTCAACCTTTGAGCCCATAAATATTTTTGTTGTGTGTAGCACTTTGTCAATGCATATGTCTGGAAAAAATGATGTTCCGAATTGTTCTTTTTATAAAAATTCAGTATTAATGGCTCCAATACTTCTGTGTTGACCATTGATTTATTTCAAGCAGGTCTTTGTAGATGCAAGGTTGCATGTTTCAGGAGGTGCTCTCAGGGGAGGAAGAATGGTGGAGGGGCTTCCTGCAATCTCAGGTCGGATAACTAGGTTTCTATGTCAAAAAAACTGTTCCATTATTTTCTAACCTTTTGTTTCCACATGTTATATTTTATTATGTCTATAACTGTGCTTTTTTGCTTGCAGTACTCGATACAGCTGCTGGATTTTGGGTTGATCGAAATGGAGTTGTTTCATCTCCTCGGACAAATAAATCTCACACAGAATTTGATTCATCTTTGGATCTTCTAAAACGTTGTCGGCATGCAGCAGCTTCTGTTGGCAATCAAATATATATATATGGTGGATTAAGAGGAGGTATGTTAATTTCTGATCCAAGAACTTCTATACTGAAAAGTCTTAAAGATGCTGTGGGGATTGAGGAAGAACTGTGTTTAAGATACACTAATTGTGATTGGCTAGATGGGACATTTATAAAAGGCATTGAATCATGTGCATTGCCAGATCTTTCAATGTCTAACAGTCTTGATAACTTACTTTTTGTTCCTGTTTTATATAGCAGTGGAAGGTATTGCCTTCCGGACAACAATGTATAATATATATTATTTATGTACAACAATATATATCTATATATTATATTATATATAATATATAAATATAAATAATCAATAATTCATTAATAATATAAAAAGGGAAAAGACCTGTCTTTTTATTATTGAAAAGACACCTCGACTATATATATATATATATTGGGGCCCTCAATTGTAATCAGAAATCAATAAATATTTCATATATCTTATATCAATATAATAAGGTTGAGAAATTTTCAAGTGTGTAATTATTGATCATAAGGCAATAATTACTAAGATCTGAAAATAAGAAAGAAGTCAACATGGTATCAGAGCAATAAGATCTTGCGGGGAAAAAATTGTGTTAAATTTTGGGTTGTCACAATCTTTATGTAACAACAAATTTACTTTTTACTCCTACCTAAATTTATGCAAAGAATTCCATAAATTATGGTGGGCAGTAATTCCTGGTAAATTTGTTTAATTACCATAATATAAAGAATGTACTGCATATTTAATTTTTACTTCTCCTAAATTTATGCAAAGAATCTCATAAATTATGGAGGAACAATTTAAGAAAGTCAAACATTATGTGGGTTATTTATAGCCTAATTTCAATGGAGTAAAATACAAATGTTAATGTGAGGAGAGATTTGACCTCATAGCATCAATGGGTAAATGGTTAGAGAATATTTGTGGGGTGAATAGCGACATAAATCCACTAATGTTCATAAGAAATTAACCTAGGAGATTTAAAGGGCATCTCAAAGGATTCTCCCAGGATCGAGCAATCATCTAAGATTTGTCAAGAAGTCTGGACAATGCTTGTGCCACTTGAAGTTGGATCAATTGTTTCAGTAACAAAGTTGAAAGATACTCTAGAGCCAGAGGGATTTGAGGGGAAAGATTTCCGGTGATGTGATTCACAGGGTGTTGATGAAAGTTAGAAGTCTTAGAGTTTGTAAACCTAGAAGACTAGAAGTATTGGATAAGAAAGCCCTAGGGTTTGTTGATAAAACCCTAGAGCTAGACCTAGATCAATGTTTCCGCTGAAAGAAGAAACCCTAGATCATGCCTGAAATGAAAGGAAAGCAACATGCTGATGACGAGGACAAGGATGGGCATTTCTAGCTTGATGAGATTGCAATGCTTCTTGAAAGAAGGCAAGGATCAAGAGGGAGTGGACAATTCCCTGCAATCCTCAGATTAAAAGGACCTCCTAATGATGGTTACATGTACATTGTGAAGGATGCCAAGGCTCTGACAACAGAGGGAAGCATTGGAAAGAATGGAGAAAAGTTTATTACAAGAGGATTCTCCTAGGGTGGAGCACAACTTAGCTAGAGAGATTTGTGTTCAAGAGGGAAAAATGGAACAAGACATCTAGAACCATGCCAGACGACTAGAAGAGCTTCTAGTTTATAGGGAATAGATAGTCAAGTAGAGTGGAATGGTGCAACCTATTGAAGGTCCAAAGGGTCTCTCATGATGATGAGGAGTATAAGGTTCCCAAGGATTTGGATTCAGGGCTTGTACCTGTGGAACATCCTTTAGATCATCAGGATGAACCAGAAGGGCTCGTTGAGCTAGTGGACCCACTTAGGGTTGTTCTAAAATCCAAGAAGAGGTCGACATGGCTTCGAAGTACATTAAAGGAAACAAAGGGACATGCAGCTCCCCGTGGCACCTTCAGGGAAAGAAAACATCCTAAGAAGTACTTAGGATATGCAGTAGTGATGAGTCACATCATTGATTTCGAGCCATCCAACTATAAGGAGACATCAAATCAACAAGTTTGGAAGGATGCCATAATGGATGAATATCAATCCATCATGAAGAATGATGTGTGGGAAATTGTGCCAAGACCCGAGGGGAAGTCACAGTGGTGACTTCCAAGTTGATCTACAAGATCTAGCATGCAATGAATGGCATCAAAGAGAAGTACAAAGCAAGATTTATGACAAGTAGGTTCTCGCAGAAAGAGGGAGAAGACTGTGACAAGACGTTGCTCCAGTAGCTAGGTACATTTAGATCTATCATCTCTATTGCTTTTGTTATGGGTTGGAAATTACACCAAATGGAAGAAGTGTACATAGAGAAACCATAAGGTTTTGTGATCCTTGGGAAGGAGTTCTATGTTTGTAAATTGAAGAAATTTTTGTATGGGCTTAAGCAGGCACCTCAGGGCATGGTATGCCAGAATAAACCGTTATTTGATGAGCTTGGGGTTTACCAAGAGTAGTGCAAATCCCAACCTTTACTGCAAGGTTGAAGATGGTTGGTCCTTGATATTGGTACTATATGTAGATGACCTGTGTCTTACAGGGGATGAGAAGCTTATAGATGGGTGTAAGAGGGAGCTCACTTTAGAGTTTGAAATGAAGGATTTGGGTTTAATGCACTATTTCTTGGGATTAGAAGTGTGGCAGAGACCAAATGAGACTTTCCTTAGCCAAGGGAAGTATATAGTTGAGATGCTGCAGAGATTCGGGATGATGGATTGCAAGTCCATGGCCGCACCTATGGTTACGAATCTGAAGTTCTTGAGTGATTCTTCTTTAGATTTGGTTGATCCCACGATGTAACTAACAATTGATCGGATCCTTGATGTACCTAGTTAATACCAGGCCGAATATATGCTTTGTAGTGAACACATTGTGTCAGTACATGGCCGAGCCTAGACATGTGCATTTGGTAGCAACAAAGTATGTATTGAGGTACTTGCATGGTACAATTTGACATGGACTCAGATATTTCTCAACTCTTGGAGAATGAAGTAAAGCTGCAAGGTTATACCAATTTTGACTAGGTAGGGAGTGTAGTAGACACGAAAACCACATGACGATGTTACTTCAGTTTGGGATTAGGTATGATCTCATGGTTTTGCAGAAAACAATTGCTAGTGGCACTCAGTATAGCAGAGGAAGAATATATAGTAGCCAATGATGAAAGATGTGAAGCAGTGTAGCTTCAGAAATTGCTTGTAGGGTTATTTGATCTATAGTTAGAGCCAACTTTGATATACTGTGATAATCAAAGTTGTGTGAAGCTTTTAGAGAATCCAGTATTTCACGACAAGTCAAAACATATAAAGATCAAATGCCATTTCATCTGAGACATGGTAGAGAGAGGAGCAATGGAACTCCGGTGCATATCCACAAATGAGCATACAACAAACATTCTCACCAAGCCTTTGTCTAAAATGAAGTTGGAATACATCCGAGACAAGCTTGGCGTGATGCAGAATGTCCACCCTCGTTGAGAGGGAGTTGTGATGTTCCTTAGCTTGTCTTTCAATGCCATTTTTTTGTTGGCATTGTCACCCTAATATAACTTGGTTGTAACTTTCCACATTTTCTTGGTAGTATTCTTCCCGAAAAAATGAGGGATCACATGATCCTTCGCCCGATCCGGGGTGATTCTCCTAGCCTTCACATCCTTTTGATTATGGATGTCCACTTGTGCAACATTAGTTGGAGTGGTGAGAGCTTGTTCAAAAAATTCCAGAGGCCATTCTCCCTCAAGACTAACGCAATTCTCTCATTCTTGGATTGAAGTTGGATGCACCCTCCAATCGGTCTTCAAACCTCAGTCTAGTTGTAGCCATCCTAACAACTTCCAAATCAAATACTCAAAATTTTAGAAAATAATTGCAAGAAAATAATTGCTGTCGTAGACCCTTTGACAAATCAATCTTCTCACTCCTTAGTTTTAGTGCTCTAATACCATGTTAATTTTTAATACCCGGTCCAATTTAATTTTTCTCATCAAGTATTTTATACCCAACAATTATTTCACCCAGAAAAATCTTTTTCTGCAACTGCTGAAAATAAATACACTGGTATTTTAACTTCCCAAATAAAATTTGCAACGGAAAGAAAAACATGAAAAATCATCCACAGAAACAACAAAAAGTTCTTCCTAACAAATTTTTCTTCACTATTAATTACCTTAGGAAAATTAGGGCTCCCCTAACAAGGAGAAGGACCAATAGAGAATACAAAGAAAATATAGCACAATAAAACTTGATTTTTCGGCCCCTTGGGAATTTCAACCCATGAAGAGTTCACCCCACTGGAGATTCTTAGCCCTGGAAAATTTCAGCTTCTCTCCCTGTAGTTCAACCTTCCCTGCCTTGCTCTATATGGCCTGTTGTGCATTGGAGCAAGTCTCTCTTTTACCCCTACACATGCCTAGTTGGAAAATCTTGGCCCCTCACATATTTCGGCCTTCTCGAAATCTTGGCCCTATCTCTCTCTCTTTCTCTCTCTCGCCACAAGCTCGCCCTCCTCTTCCTTCTCCCAAAATCATTTCACTCCACACCTTTCTCTTCTCTTTAATCATGAGTCTCTCACCTTCTCTTGAGAAAATCACTCTCTCAAAATGATTTGATGTATCTTCATCCTCTCCCTTTGGCTTCTTTTCATCTTGAACTAAATCTCTAACCCTGAATCTCCAAAATGATAGATCACTAGGATTAATCCCTAACCTACTTACATCAACAATAGATATTTGATCTAATTCACTTTATCCTTTAGAAACTTAGCCGAATATCCAACTTTAATCAATTAAATTAATCAATGTGTAGCCCAATATCCAACTTTAGTCAATTAAATTAATCAATGTGCTTTTCCTAAGTTAGACTTAGGGAAGAAATCATATTAGTCGTTTACTCCTCATGAGCAAGCACATAGTGAGGATTTTGGATGTCTTCTGCATGCTTGACAACTAGCCTATGTAGAAGCACCTGTCCGAGATATAAAATCAATAGTGCCATGAATGTGGGAATGCTGAGAGGGTTGAGGCTGCATTAATGGAGGTGCCAAGCAAGTTCAGGAGGGTTGAAGTTGTCAGAGACAACCAACAGAGTGCAGAACAAATTTGTTGGGGGTCGGATTTGCTCCGTTACATTAGTTGCATTTTTTGTGTATTCTCTGAGGGCCATTTTCCCAATGTTCCACCAAGACTCCGGTGCGGGGAGACGCACAGGGGGGACGTGTGGGAGTACCCTGAAATTTTAGGGAAATTTCGGGGGTGCGGGGAGTCGTCGGGGTATATCATTTTTAATTTTATATATATATAATTCAAGTTCATGTTCATTGTTAAATAATGAAAGCATAAATATTAAATATTAAATAGACTAATAATAATATAGTATATAGTATATACTAATATGAATACCAATATATTGAAAATTGTAATTTGATCTACACATGATAAAATTTAAATTCATAATTGAATTGAATAATGACATACATTGATCCATCCTCATCATTCATTTTGATACATACATCATTCATATGACATGCTCATTATTTTAATAGTCATCCATAAACAATGATCATTCAATAATGAAATCTTCAAATACATTGATCCATGATTCCATATCATTTATCATTCATCATTCTACAATCTACAATCTACATTGATTTAAAAATTAATTTCATCATTCATCATTCTGGAATCGAAATTGAAAGCAAAAGATACTAGACGCCCAAAAGCACCCTTCAAAAGGGGGATGCCCAGAAGCACCCTTTTTGGGGAGTTGCGCCCCCTTCAAAAGGGGGACGCTTAGAAGCACCCTTTTTGGGGAGTCGCGCCCCCACTAGGGAAACGCACCCCCTTGCGTCTCCCCAAGACTCCCCAAAAAGGGTGCGCGGGGAAACACACCCCTAGGAGACTCCACGTCTCGGGTGCGAGGGGTGCATGCACCCGACCCTGGGGGACGCGACCCCGTGGAACACTGCATTTTCCTTGTTAAGGGAGCCTTTAATTTTTTTGAGTTATGAAAGGTGAAGGAGAATTTGGAGGGTGAAGATTTTGCTGTATTTGTGATTGATTTTCTATTTACAATTTCATTGCAAACTATTTAAGTTAAAACACTAATATATTTTTTTTCCACAGTTTTTTTCAGAAAAATAATTTATTAGGTGAATATATTTTGTGCATAAAAATAAATTGCTAGGAATTTAAATAAGATATGATATTGGAAAATTAACATGGCATCAGAGCAATGGACCTTGAAGAAGGAAAAGTGATTTCGTCACAAGGATTACAACAAGAAATAATTTTCTAGCAGTTATATTTTCTGGGTTGAGTATTTGATTTGGAGGTGGTTGTTGATTTTGTAGCCTCGGAAGGTCTTCTACACTGGCTTGGTGTCTTAGCATGTTAAATATATTTGATTGCCTCTTTGGGTGCTTGATTGGTGGAATAAGTGATTTTATGATTTCTTTCCTAAAGTTAACTAAGGGGTAGAATAATTAATTTAATTATTTGTTGTGGACTATTGGCCAAAGTTCTAAGGATTATATATATATATTTATTTCTAACAATAATTGGTGAATCGGTAACTTCACAGGATTATTTTGGCAAGACCTAAGATGAAATCACAATGATTACCACTATTCACCTCAATATCAAGATATTCAAAATTTTCTGCCCCTTCGAGCTTATATGAGTTACTCATCACAATTTTCAACTTCTTCGAATTTTTGCCACATAGGCTAACATGTCTCTGGACAATAGAACCCGGGTGGATGGGGAATTAAACCCACTAGCTACCGCTCGAGCTATTATTTATCATTGACATGATAAATAATAAAATTATTTAAGTGACTTATTATAAACTCAACTGTTGATCACAAGTGAGGCTTCAGATTTAATCCTAGCCATTGATCACTTAGTAGATTAGGGTTAGGGATTTTGGCGTAATGAAATTATAATCCTAAGAGAGAGGTGAAGACACGTTATGTCGAAGTGATTTTCTCAAGAGCAAGAGGCTTGATTAGAATGAAGAGAAGTGAGAAGAATTGCAACAGGGAATTTTGGGAGAAAATTTCAGGGAAGTCGAAGCTAGGAGAGAGAGAGAGAGGCCAAGTCAGCTGAAGAGGAGGGCCAAAATCATTGGAGGTGGGTTGAAATATCTGGAGGCCGAATTTATCAAGTGTGCAAGGGTTAATGAGGGAAAAGAGGGGATGAATTGCTAGTGAGGGAGGCTAAATTTTCCAGAGGTCAAGTTTCTTCAGTAATTCCGATTCCCTTGAGACCGATTTTCCTAGTGGGGCCAAATTCTAGGTTCTCAACAGTTGTATTTTTCTTTGTATTCTCTGTGGGTCTAGGCCCAAAATTTCCAGAGAAATTTAATATGAAGATTATGTTGGGCACAAATTCACTGTCGTAGTCTGATTGATTTCCCTATTTTGCTTCTGCTGCGTTTTATTTGAGGTTGAAGTAGTAGTGATTTTATTTTCCACTAGTCTTCAAATTTTATTGAGTAAATAATTTTTGGGTATAAAAGAATTGTTGAGGTATAAATAAATTTGATTTGGTATTAGAAAATTAACAGTTGTGAGGATGGTTGCAACTGGGCTAAGGTTTGAAGATTGTTTGGAGGGTGCATCCAACTACAGTCTTTGGAAGGAGACAATAACATCTTATCTCACCGGGATCACATAGGTTCGTGATAAGTTGGTTGCAATTGGGGAGGTTGTGTCAGAGGAGGAGTTGGTGAAAACAACCTTGAAATCCTTCATAAAGCCATTGGTTCCCTTCGTTAAGGGTATTGTGGCATAAGAGAAGTTTCTAGACTGGGAGTGGTTGTCCGATGAGTTCATTCAGGAGGGGATTCAAGAGGAGTCTCTAAATGGTGGCTAGCAAAAAGATGATTATGAGAACATTTCCTTGCTAGTTAGGGAATGAAGGGTAAGGGGAAGACTAAGAAGAAAATAGAGGAGAGGCTACCGTAGGAGCTAAGAAGATGAAGGACATGAGCAAAGTGAAATGCTTTGCATGTCACAAATTTGGCCATTATGCATGTCAATGTCCAAACAAGAAGAGGGGCAAGGGGAAGGCATAGGTTGTAGCTTCAGTAGATTCGCAAATCGACGAGTTTCCCACCAAGTTTGAGCAGCATTTCTCACCGATGTCTTGTCTTTCTAGCACCATAGCCAAGGGTGTGTGGTTTGTGGACAATGGTGCTTCTCGTAATATGACAGGGTCACAAGAGTTGTTCACCAATATTAGGGTGACTTAGAGCTACATATGGAGCTTGGAAATAATTCCAACTGTGCCGTAGTGGGAGTTGGGGCTAGATAGGTTTAGCTAGAGTTAGGAGAACCTTTGGAGGTGACAAGGGTACTATATGTTCCAGGGTTGACTAAGAACATTCTAGTACTCTCAACCATGGAGGACAAGGGATATGAGGTTTACTTTCGAGATGGATAGGTGCTTTTTAGGTGGAGAGCCTCTAGTTCGGGCACAGGACGAGTGATTGGGAGTAGAGAAGGGAACTTGTACATGTTGAAGGGTCAAATTGTATGTGACCTAGTTTATGACAATGATAGTTTGTGCGAGTCATAACAAAATGAGGATGGGTCACTTACACCGTAGAGATTTACCTCTATTGAGAGAGGTTGTCACTAGTCCTCAAGATTTCAATGTAGATAAACATGATGTGTGCAAGGGTTGCACACTTGGCAAGTATGCCAAGACGACCTTTCTTAGTAGTGACAATAGGTCCAACGACTTGTTGGATTTAGTACATTCCTATGTGTGTGGTCCCATGTTAGTTTCATCTTGAGTGGCTACAACTATTATGTGACATTCATTAATGACTTCTCTAGAAGCCTAGGAGGATATGGATCTACTTCATGAAGACCAAGGATGCGGTCTTCAATTGGTTTTAGGAGTTAAAGGCTCTCATGGAGAAGCATATAAGGAGGAAGGTCAAAGTTTTGAGGTCAGACAATGGGGGCGATTATACCTCCAGTGACTTCAAAAACTTGTACAAGGAGGCATGAATAAAGAAGGAATTGACAGTGCCATAGAACCCACATAAGAATGGGGTTGCAAAGAGGAAAAACATGGCTATCATCAGAGTTTCCAAGGCAATGATCCATGATCATGATTTGGCCATGTTTCTTTGGGCAGAGGCTTGCAACATGACTTTGCACATTCAAAACAGGAGTCCTCATAAGCTCTTGGGGGACAAGACTCTTGAGTAGGAACTCACAATGTTGAAATTGAAGGTGGGTCATTTCCTCATCTTTGGGTGTCCAATTTATATTCGTGTACCTTCAAATAAGAGGACGAAGTTAGAGCCCTTAGCACAGAAGGGCATTTTTATGGAGTACAATGCGACTTCAAAGGCATATGGGGTGTACATTCCACTGCAGGGGAAGACTGTGGTGAGCAGGGATGTTAGGTTTGAGTGAAATCAAGCATTTAGGAAGTCACATGAATGCTTAATGGTAGTGGCAGTGGATAGGGAGCAAGAGGCTCCAAGGATTGAGGAGATACCAGTAGCACGAATAGCAGGGATTCCATGTTCAGATCAGGAGTAGTAGTTGGAGGTTTCTTGGACCGTTTAGGAAGTCACATGAATGCTTTCTAGTAGTGGCCGTGGATAGGGAGCGAGAGGCTTCGAGGATTGAGGAGAGTCCAGTAGCACTAGTAGCAGGGATTCAATGTTTAGATCAGGAGTAGTAGCTGGAGGTTCCTTCTAGTATTGTTAGGAGGAGGCCAAGATGTCTTGAGCGAACACATAGAGATGCTCAGGAGCATGTGGAGGTTCCTAAGAGTCCTTTCAGGGGGAGTAGACTATCAAGACAATTTCCTAGTTATATGTCGCTCATGAGGGACATGATTGATTGCGAGCCTATTAGTTATTAGTAGGCAACAGACTAGTCGGTTTGGAGGGATGCCATGGTGGAAGAGTATGCTTCCATCATGAAAAATGATGTGTGGGATGTTTCGAGGCTAGAAGGGAAATTAATGGTTAGTTTGAGATTGATCTTTAGATTAATCATGTTGCAAATGGAAGTATTGAGAAGCATAAGGCTAGGTTCATGGCAAGAGGGTTCTCCTAGAACGAGGGAGTGGATTATGAGGGGACTTTTGCTCCAGTCGCTAGGTATACTTCTATTAGGGTTGTTATTTATATTGCATCAGAGATGGGGTGGACAATATATCAAATGGATGTGAAGACAACCTTCCTCAATGGGGTAACTGAGGAGGTGTACATTGAGCATCCACAGGGTTTTGAGGTGCATGGGAGAGATCCTCATGTATGCAGGTTGAATAAGGCACTTACAGATTCAAGTAGGCATTGAGAGCATTGTACTCGAGGATTGATGGGTGTCTGCTAGTTATAGGCTTCACTAAGAGTGAGGCAGATCCCAACTTCTATTACACACTTGTTGTAGATGATCCATTCATCTTGGTATTGTATGTTGATGATCTCCTTCTCACAAGGTTAGAGAAGCTCATAAAGATGTGTAAGCAAGATCTTGCTACAAAGTTCGTGATGAAGGACATTGACATGATGCACAACTTTTTTGGATTTGGAGGTGTGGTAGTAGACAAGTGAGGTTTTCGTGGGATAGAGAAAATATATAGTTGATATCTTAAGGAGATTCATGATGGTGGATTGCAGGCCTATGTCTACACCCATGATTATGAACTTGAAGAAGCTGAATGATTCTGAGTCAAAATTGGTGGATCCTACAATGTGTAGTCAACTTGTAGGTTCTTTGATGTATCTGACCAACACTAGGTGAGATATATGTTTTGTTGGGAATACCCTGAACGAGTTTATGGTTGAGCCGAGGGGGGTGCATTGGGTGGCAATGAAGCATGTGCTAAGGTATCTAAAAGGTACAATGGAGTATGGGTTGAGATATGTTAGGAGTGGCGGACTGTCATTGTAGAGATACACAAGATTAGATTGGGCTAGGAGTGTAGTGGCTAGGAAGAGTACCTTAGGGTGTTGCTTTAACTTGGGTTCTGTAGTGATATCGTGGTTCAGCAGGAAGCAATTTTCCATGGCACTCAATTTGGCGAGTTGTGAAGCCATTTGGCTTCACAAGGTGCTCACAGGGTTATCTGGTCTTGAGTTGGATCCCATTGTGATTCAATGTGATAATCATAGTTGCATCAAACTCTCAGAGAATGTAGTCTTTCATGATAGACCCAAGCATATAGTGATTAGGTATCACTTCATTAGAGATAGGGTCTAGAGGGAGATGTGAAGCTTTCAATATATCTCCACATGAGCAAGTCGCAGATATTCTCACCAAGTCCCTTGCAAAGGGGAAGTTTGTCTTCTATAGAGATACGCTGGGGGTGCTGCAGAATACCTTCCTCTCTAGGAGGGAGTGTTGATGGTGATAAAGAGGAAGGAGTGTTGATGGTGATAAAGAGGAAGGAGTGTTGATGGTGATAGCTCAAACATGTGCTTTTGTGTAGGCTAGGTGTCAAGCATGCAGAAGATGTGGAAAAGCCTCTTTAGTTACTTGGTCATGTTGAGTAAATGATTTTATGATTCTTTCTTAAGTCTAACCCAGGAAAAGCACATTGATTAATCTATTAATTAATGTTGGCTTTTGCGCTAATGTTTTGTAATGGAAAGCCAATCAATTTACTTTAGTGAGCTAGATCTAATCTCTACCATTGATTTTGAGTGAGGCATAGGATCTAATCCTAGCCATTCATCACTTAGAATATCTAGGGTTTGAGATCGAGATCAATGGGAAATTATAAAAGAATCCTAAGGGAGAGGTGAATGATACATTGAATTATTGAGAGAGTGAATTTCTCAAGAGGAGTGAGAGAGTCAAGATTGGAGGGAGAAGAAAAGTATGCAGCTGGGAGTTTGTATAGCCTAAGTTACCAGGAAAGGGAGACAGATACAGATCCACTAGATTTTTGAAAAGACAAGATCTGGATATGGTGGGGAAACACCACATACGAAAATTACAATAATATATATATATATATATATATATATTTTTTTTTTTTTTTTTAATTTTTAAATTTTATTTAATTTTTAATTTTTTAAATTTTTTTTTAAATGAATATTATACACTGTTTGGAAACATGCTATAGTCTATGTATCATATTGTTCTAATAGGACTCTTTATCTAGAGTTGGATGGGATTGATCTAATTAAATTATTGTTGACAGAACCATCCTTTGTACTCTATATATGATTGTCTATTTATTGTTTCAAAGCTTTCATGTTAGCATTATCAAAATTTGAAAATTAAAATTTTGATGTGTCAAAGCTTTCCTACTAGCATTATAATGTGCCATACAGCCTATAGGTAATTAATAACTTATACTTAATCTAACTAAAAATCTAAAATAGAGTATTTGCTTTTATGGTTTCAAACAGGTGGCAAATATCCTTAAAAAAAATAAAAATAAACCAAAAACTCTAATGTTATTTGCTGGGGATTCGGCTTGTGAGGGTTAGGTGGCACAGGATCCATTTCAGTAGCATGGGATATGTATCTGGGTTTGAAGGATCGACTTACATGGCGGATCCTATGTGGATCTGGGTGGATCCGTATCCGAAATGCAGATCTGCGGATCCAACATCAAGACCCTGTGGATAAGGTAACACAGGTGACAACAAAATTTTTGCAGGTATAGCACAAGTGGAGGGATGAGATTTTCTTGAGGTTGAGAGTCGAGACTGAGGTGTGCCGCGAGCTTGGACAGGCTGAGTAGGTCTGGGCTGAGCTTGTGGAGTTGTGACACAAGTGTGGGAAGGCTGAGAGGGTTGAGGCTGCACTGCTGGAGGTGCCGAGCAGCTTTAGGAGGGCTGAACTTGTGAGAGACGGCAAGCCAAGTGTAGAACGAATTTTAGGGGGGCCGAATTTGCCATGTTCCATTAATTGTAATTCTGTGTATTCTCTGATGGTCATTTTCCCTTTTAAGGGAGCCCTTAATTTTCCTAAGTGATAAAATGTGAAGGAGAATTTGGAGGGTGAAAATTTTGCTGTGATTGTAACTGATTTTCTATTAAATTTCCACTGCAAATTATTTAAGTTAAAATACCAATCAATTTTCTTCAGTAGTTTTTCAGAAAAATAATTTACTGGGTGAATATATTATCTTGGCATAAAATAAATTGCTCGGAGTTTAAATAAGATCTGGTATTGGAAAATTAACAGTTTGAAGATTGTTTTTTGAAAATATTTTAGCTACAGTTTGGTACATACCTTGTGACTGTGCATATAATATGGGCCATTCATACCATCTCTGGAAGGTTCCTTAACTTACCTATGCACATGAAGGATAGAGTCTGTCTGATACAAGATAGATTTGTTAGAGAAGTGTGAAAGGTACATTCCTTCTATCGGACTTAACCCTGGTGTACAGTCTATTCCAACATTTCTGTATATAAATGTTGCTTTATATATGTAATTTTGGAATTGTTTTAATTGTCAACTGAATTGTGTCAAATGGCTTGCCCCTTTTTCCGACAAGAATTGATTTTGTAAAGATAGACCGTAGGACTCCAAGAGGTTGTTCACTGTGTTAGAAAATTTTCAGTATTTCAATCGGTGAAAACCTGTTTGAACTTATACAATTTTAGCAGCTTTAAAACAAGTCAAACCTTTTCTGCATATTCTGTCTAGCGCTAATGCCATTTTCTTATTGTTGGCATGTTTTGTCTGAAATTAAAACATTGGTTGTAAATATTGTAAATACCTTTTAGATTTTCTTCTTTGAATTTATTCTGATCCTATTTTACTAGTTAGAATGGTTATTATACTCTATGTATACATATACATAATTGAAGAGGGTACAAATTATATAGGCATATAATTGTGTCTTTTGTGTGAACGTTCCTGTTTTCTTTTTAAAGTGTTCATTGCTTTTAGAATTTATTTTTGGTCCCTAAATTTGGTGGAATCTCCTCGATTTCAGACAGACTACTCCTAAAATTCATGGATTTCTCTTGCAAACCTGCAGAATTGATTGACTTATCTGTCTTTATTTCCTAGATTCCTAAGTTTCCTGAACTTTAACATCCAACTGAAATGGATGAGGTCCATTTGCAAGCCTGAACTGCATAATTGGCACCAATAACAGAATGAATTTTAGGGTATGCTGAGACAAGGCTCAGTAAGCATGTTTTAACAACTTATTGTTTGAAATAAACAACAACAGTGACAGTTTTTGGGAGCTTCTGTTGTATAGTACCCCCAATGTGTTCCTTGTTGTTCCTCTTGGTCAACCTAATTTTAAGCCAGATAAAAACATCTCCGTTCACCATTTCATGGGCTAAATTAATGGAGAGAAGTTGGATGCATGGATCCTGTCTAGATGCCTATTCTCAAACCTAGAAGAATTATGGATGAAACAAAAGATTTTGGTTGATGAAGTAGACATATGAGTGATCAAGCTTATATGGTGGACTGGTAGCTTGTCACTCATAAGAAATATGGATGAAGTGAAAGATTTTGGTTGATGAAAGTAGACGTGAGTGATCAAGCTTACATGGTGGACTGGTAGTCCGACACTGAGGTGCTAGCATCCTCCAGCCAACTAGCTATTGCCATATGACATGATTTTAGGCAACTATTCAAAAGAGATCCTATTTTCTTGGCTACAGAGAGGATATGCTGGCATGATCCAGCCAACTAGCTATTGCCATATGGCATGATTTCAAGCAACTATTCAAAAGAGATCCTATTTTCATGGCTACAGAGAGGACATGCTGGCATGATGGTTGCAACTTCACCAATCTACAGGATAAATAGGTCTATAATATCAAGGTGGAGATAAAGGATTCTGAGGAGTCTCTTCTTATTAATTTTATTTCGGGGCTTCATATGGAGGAGTTAGATCTGGTCAACATCACCACTTTTGAGAAAGCATTCCATTTGCATATTAATATAAGTAGCATTTTTTAAAAACACAAGCTTCCGGTAGTCTATCTGGTTGATTTTACTGTTTATAACAAAACATAGGAAGAAGATGCGGAGCATGTGTAGGTAGTGTTATGATTTGCTTCGTGAGAGCAAGCTCCATGTCAAGATTAAACTATTTCTGGGCCAAATCTTTTTTAAATGCCTTTTGTTTGTTTTTCAATTAACATGGAGTTCATGCCTATCTGTACAAATCTAGAGTGCTTAGAGAATGCTGGCTAGCAAGTATAGGTTTGGACTTCAAGAACTTCTTGGGAGGTATGTATTTCTAGAGGAAGTTCATTCACTATTTTCAGTTCATTCTCTACATTAGGTTACTCGGAAGACCTTCAATATTCCATAGGTTCAGTTCTTAAGTAGGCTACAGCATCATGTAGCTTATCATTGAGACACTGTTACAAACTAAACTGAATTGCTACATGTCTGATAAATAACTCTTGCATATTGATTATTAGGCACTGCAGTTATTGGATTCTCAATAAAAATTTCTAGAACACTGTGATCTCAAGTGGGTCTCCTATTTGCAACAGTTCTAAATAGAGATCAAGTACAAAAAAGGATCCACCAACAACGTGGCAGAATTTCTTAGAAAATTTCTAGCCAAGGTTGTAAATATTTTAGATCTCCAGATATGCCACATATGATGAATAGGAGCACTACCTTAATAATGTAGATTGTGGTCCTATTGTTCAAGCACTTGAGAAAATCACTAGCATAAAACTGAAGTGTTTTCTGGATTATATATTGAGAGTCAGTTTGTCAGAGTCAAGTTTATGTTGTGCTCATCAATGGCTTCTAGGAGGCACAGAGCTACTTGGGAGAGTCATCTTGGCAAAGTATTGCACAGAGATTTTTTACCAGTTTCTTCCCTCCTAGGTGAGTTGATTGGCCTGGAGGCTCTGGATGTTAGGACACTCTCTAGAGGGCATTATCTGGTGGCACTTGGTATTACATCCACACTATTGATTCTGACATTGATCAGTGCTATCTCTCTCCTACCTTTTGTGGCCATTGCATCTTTGTCCAGGCTATGTTTTCTTCACTAGCTGTATTTCTGCTGATGCACCTATTCTTATGTGATTTCATATCCTAGTATGCCTGTCGATGTTTTATATAGCAGCGGAAGGCATTCCCCTCCGGACAACAATGTATAATATATATTATATTATGTACAACACTATATATTTATATATAATATTATATTATATATAATATATAAATATAAATAATCAATAATTAATTAATAATAAAAAGAAAAGAAAAGACATGTATTAATGAAAAGACACACTGACTATGTACATTGTATAGATATCGGGGCCCTCAATTGTAATCAGATATAATTTAATATCTCATATCTCATATATCAATCTAGTAATGTTTACCCAATTGTAAAATTGAAATTAAGGTTGAGAATTTTTCAAGTGTGTAATTATCGATCATAAGACAGTAATTACTAAAATCTAAAAGTAAGAAAGAATTCAACATGGTATCAGAGCAATAAGATCTTGCAAGGAAAAATATGTGTTCAATTTTTGGGTTGTTACAATCTTTATGTAACACCATATTTACTTTTTACTCTACCTAAATTAATGCAAAGAATTCCATAAATTATGGTGGATAGTAATTCCCGATAAATTTGTTTAATTACTGTAATATAAAGAATGTACTGCATATTTATGTATCATTTCGTAATTGTTTTTTACGGTTGGTGGTTTATAGGTCCATGTTTTTGGTAAACTATTGGCCCATGGTATTTCCTACCATATAAAACAAAACAAAAGGCTTTTTGAAAGTGAAGTGCATGTTAAGAAAAACACTACTCCATTGTTGGAAATACGTTAATTTAATTTTCCATTTACAAGGTGGTGTCCAGTCTCAGAGTGAAGATAGGTTAGATGGAGTAGACAATTTCAGATCATGGAAGCATAGAATACTTCTCATCCTAGAAGAGAATGAGCTCTTGGATTATGTCAAGAAAGACATCCCAGATCCAAACGAGGAAGAGGCCAAGGCAAATCATAAGAAGAATGCGATCAAGGCCAAGAGGATCTTGTTAGATTCAATCAAATAATGCGTAATTACTCATGTATTAGAATTGAAGACACCAAAGGAAATGTTCGATGCCTTATCAAGATTATATGAAGGCAATAATATAAGTAGGAAGCTAACTCTAAGGCGTCAACTCAGAAATGTAATGATGAACAAATCAGATTCAGTTTCTACCTACTTCGTAAGGATTTCTCAGATCAAGGATCAGATAGCAGTTATTGAAGATCTAGTGGATGATGCAGAGCTTGTGAATACAAATGTAAATGGTTTTCTTTCTTCTTGGGATGCATTTGTTCAAGGAATTGGTGCAAGAAGGAAATTACTTAAATTTGATAGGCTATGGACAGATCGTGCTCAAGAAGAATCAAGACTGATATCCAAGGCACAAAAGACCCGTGATGGAGAAAATCAAGCTCTTGCTGCTCATGTGAATAAAGGAAAAGAAAGAAGAAACAAAAATCTGAAGAAAAATAGAAGATCAGTTCCAGATCACAAGAAGGATGTATCTAAGATTAGGTGTTACAACTGTCAGAAGTTGGGACACTTTGCTTACCAGTGTTCTCAAGGGAAAGGAAAAATAAAAGATCATGCACATACAACATAGATGGAGTGTTGAAGAATGTAACTAGGTTCGGTCTTCATAAATGTATAATTGTCAAAAGAAATTTTATTATTATTAAAATGACTTATTAAAGCACAGGTTTCATGCTTGGGTCATTATTTTCTAGGTCAAAGTCCACATTGAGGAGTTCTAGGTTTTATCTGGAGTCATTGGAGTCATTGTCCATTTTATTAGACCCTTTTTGGGCTTTTGTATCATGTAAAAATAATTATTTTTGAGTCAAATAAGTCATGTCATCTCCAGACAAAGTCGGCCCTTACTTGATGAAGTCGACCTACATTAGGGCAATTCGACCCACAAAAGAGGCTATATATAGAAGAGCAGTTCGATTCATTTGGAGCATCACTCACTCAAGTTCGATACACAAGGAGAGGCAAAAAAGTGCGAAGTTGTAGAAGGAAGAGAATTGCAGGGAAAGACAAGATCGAAGTTTTTGGGCCATCTATCTCTCACACGTGCCAAGTTACTGGGAAATTGCAGGGGTCGAAAATCTGAGATTTACTGCAAGTCAAAGTTCTGTTGCAGGGAGGTCGAAATTCTGCTGCTGCAGGATCAAAGTTCTAGGTCAAAGTTGCTGCTGGAAGGTTATCATCTAAAGAAGAAGTAAGGGATGACTTGGTGATTGGAAGAAGTCTATCTTGGATTATCTCGTCTTGTCTTATGAATCTATTGAAGGAAGAGGTTTGACTGGGTTTTCCCCTCATTGGGGTTTTGCCCTGGCTGTGCACCTATATCTTGTGTCTCTTGTTCTTGTGATCTTCATACACATAATTTAGTAATTGCTTGATGAAAGGTAATCTAATAAAGAAGTAAAAGAGGCCAACGTAGTTCACAAGTAATTATCAAGAAAGAGTAATCAAACCCTAATTCTACTAGCATTGATTTCTCAACATGGCATTAGAGCTAAGGTCAAGGAAGATTGGAGATCACTTTGTTGGCTTGAAAGGAAAGGTTACTCCCTCTATGATAAGATACTTGAAAATAGGATTCAATTTTATCGGAAGTTGGATTAATAGAATCATCTACAACTTATCTAATAAGGTCAAAAGCAAAGGGTTCTTGGCTGCACTCACAGGTTCCTCAATGATGACAATGAATGGATCATTGATAGTGGAGCATCAAAGGAACCATCTTCTCATGCGGTGGAGTTGGGAGACAACAATAGTTATGCTGTCAAAGGTCTGGGATCAACTTCATTGAAGCTGGAAAATGGAGCAAAGCTACATCTCAACAATATACTCTATGTTCCAGGTTTGAAAAAGAATTTGCTTTCAATTTCTTGTTTAGAAGACAAAGGAGATATAATTTCTTTTGTAGATGGTAAAGTTTTGGTTTGGGTAAAAGATTCAAGCATTGATAAAGCAAGGGTTATTATAATCATAGTTTTAAAACCAACCCGATTCGAATCGGACCAAGCCTGGTTGACCGAGCCGAAAGGCCTACCGGTTCGACCAGGTAGATGAAATGTGTCATTTATTGATGACACGAGTCAAGCAAGTTTTTTGATCTGACTTTACTGGCTTTCAGAATAAATCGGCTGCATCAGTTTAGTCTTAGTTAATTTACTTATTAATCTGAATGGTCAAAGCCCAAAAATTGAAAAAATTGACTTAAAACTCAAATTAATTCTGCTGTTAGGTTTTTTTTAGATTTTCTAACCCCTCCCCATCCTATTTAACTAACCCAACCCCTCTCAATACCTCACATCTTTCTCATTCAATTTGCTTGAGCATTTGTGAGGGTTTTCTGAAGAGTTGTGGAGTTGGTTTTTGGAGCAGCTTCATGGTAATGTTAAATTCTTAAAGTAAAAGTGACATTCTCCTTAATCTTCATTTTCATCCTTTTACTTTAATTTTTAACATTACCATGAAATGACTCGGGATGTTTGAGAGTGGTTCCGACCTCATTGGATTTCATATGGAGAAAGTAGAATTGTAGATCTCATTCAAAATCCAGTAGACTTATCAGTTTTTCAGGATTTCAGGATTGGGTTATTGCAATGTTTCCATCGAATTTTGTCATGTATTAGGGTATGGAACTCGTATTTAATCAAGAGCACCAATCCCTCTATGTACCTTTCAATGACATGATATTAGTGACATTAGTTTTATATTTTTTGTTTACAATCTCCTGTATCATCAT
The DNA here is from genome assembly GCA_034641835.2 of Pinus albicaulis. Taxonomy (NCBI): domain Eukaryota; kingdom Viridiplantae; phylum Streptophyta; class Pinopsida; order Pinales; family Pinaceae; genus Pinus; species Pinus albicaulis. The sequence continues at coordinate 1,360,876,499 of CM076582.1, read as the reverse complement.
CTATCAACCTGAAATGATGCCTTTAAGCAATTTTTGACTATAATATGAATATATTCATAAATACTTGTCATATGGTATCTTTAGGCTTATCATATTGTAATGCTGTGTTTTAGAAACATGAATAAAATCTTGAAATTTATGTTTTATTTTGTAGCATCTGAAATAATAATCATAGTAAACATTTTTTCTGTAAACTTTGAACAACTGGATCATAATCTTTTCTAATTTATATTAAGCGTCGGAGTCATTCCTTTAGTAGTCAACCGTTCTATTTTTAAAACTATGATTATAATGCATGAAGGAAGTTTATATACAGTCATAACACCATCTCCTCAAGCCCTAGTTCACATGGAGATCAATCCCATTGAACTATGGCATAGAAGATATGGACATATACATTATAAAGTCATCCCCAATATCAGAGAAGATTGTGAAGGAATATGTAAGGGATGTACTTTGGGAAAGAATACAAGGAAACCCTTTACAAGCAGTCAAACAAGGTCTAAAGAAATTTTGGACCTCATTCATTCAGATGTGTGTGGGCCTATGTCTGACAAATCACTTGGAGGTCATCTTTATTATGTGACCTTCATTGATGATCACTCTAGAAAGACACGACTCTACCTTCTCAAGAAAAAAGAAAAAGAATTTGAAAAGTTCAAGGAATTTAGATCTGAAGTGGAGACCTTAACCGAAAGAGGAATAAAGACTTTGAGATCCGATAATGGTGGGGAATGCACTTTAAAAGAAATAATTGCATATTGCAAAGAATCAGGAATTAAGAGGGGATCTCATTGTTCCCTACAATCCCGAGCAGAATGAAGTTGCAAAATGGAAAAATAGGACACTTGAAGAATGTATACGAACAATGATTTTTGATCAAGACCTACCTAAATTTCTATGGGGAGAAGCAACAATGACCGCAATATACATACAAAATAGAAGTCCTCATAGAATTAATGAGAATATGACACCTGAAGAAGCGTTTATAGGAAATAAACCATGTGTGGACCATCTCCGAATCTTTGGGTGTCCTGCATATATCTACGTTCCAAAGGACAAACGAAAGAAGTTAGACTCTACAAACATTAAAGTGATCTCTATTGGCTACCGTATTTCTTCAAAAGGATATAGAATCTACATCAAGGAAGGAAGACAAATAGAAGTAAGCAGCGACATTATATTTGATGAAAATCATGCCTACAAAAGATCCAAGGATATTCCTATTGATTCCGATGACGAAGATATACCGCTATTGATTCAGTGCCACACTTCCAAACCTAAGTAATAATGCACATGTCCCAGATCCTTCAATTCAAATTCGACTTCTAGCATCTTCTTGCATTCTTGTATCCTCCGCTCCACACCTGTAATAAATAAATCATCTACATAACGTAAGTATCGTAATTGTGCCACAGACTAGATCCTACTCACGATCATAAGTTAGTGGGTTCTCTAATGTATTTGGTAAATACTAGACTAGATATATGTTTTGTTGTAAACATTTTCAGTCAATTTCAATTGGAGCCTCGTCATGGTCATTGGATAACTACCAAGCATATATTAAGATATCTACATGGCACTATACATCACTGCCTAAAGTACGACAACAAGGAAATCAAATTAACATGTTTTACAGATTCTGATTGGGGTGGAAGTGAGACTGATGGAAGGAGCACTACAGGTGGATGTTTTAGTTTGGGATTTGCTATGATTTCGTGGATGAGTAGAAAGAAAGATCTTGTTGCATTAAGTAGTGTTGAAGCAGAATATGTTGCTGCATGTGAAGTAGGAAAGGAAGCTATATGGTTGACGAAACTTCCGTCAGATTTGTTTGGGAAGCCTCTAAGTCCTACTGTGATAAATTGTGATAATCAAACCAACATCAAGATGTCTAAAGATTCCTTGTTCCACGAATGGACGAAGCATATCAACAACAAGTACCACCACATTAGAAGCTTGGTACAAGATAGGATCGTGAAGCTACAATATGTTCCAATCGACGAACAGGGAGATGATGTTTTAACAAAGTCTCTTCCTAATAAGAAGTTTGAATATCTTAGAAGCATCCTTGGTTTGGTTGACATTATTGATTTAGTTGATAGGAAGTGTTGAAGCATCTACATGTGTCTGATGCTTGGGAGGACATCTACATGTGTCTGATGTCTAGATCCCGAAAACGGAGGGTGGCGTTGGTCATAGAGCTCTGACCTTTGATACCGACCTAGATCCCTGGGTTGATGGTTAGTAATAAGCCTGATGGTACCTATAGTGGCTGAAAGCTTTAATCCATCTTAGTCCCACCATAATAGATTGCCTTGGTCATGAATCTAGTCCGTGGCACTGAGTGTGCCTAAACTCTTTGTAGTTCATGTGTTTTTGAGATCTTCCATGTACTTGTATATATATGTAATTATGAATACCTCCCTAGTTAGGAGGGAGTGTTGAAGAATGTAACTAGGTTCAGTCTTCATAAATGTATAATTGTAAAAAGACATTCTATTATTATTAAAACGACTTATTAAAGCATGAGTTTCGTGCTTGTGTCATTATTTTCTAGGTCAACGTCCCCATTGAGGACTTCTAGGTTTTATTTGGAGTCATTAGAGTCATTGTCCATTTTATTAGATCCTTCTTGGGCTTTTGTATCATTTAAAAAGAATTATTTTTGAGTCAAATAAATCATTTGTCACCTCCACACCAAGTCGACGCTTACCTGATGAAGTCAGCCTACATTAGGGCAATTCGACCCATAGAAGAGCTATATATAGAAGAGAAGTTCGAATCATTTGGAGCATCACTCACTCAAGTTCAATACACAAGAAGGAGAGGCAGAAAAGTGTGAAGTTGCAGGAGAAGGAAGAGGATTGGAGGGAAAGACAAGATCGAAGTTTTTGGGCCATCTATCTCTCACACGTGCAAAGTTACTGGGCAATTGCAGGGGTCAAAAATCTAAGATTTACTGCAAGTCGAAGTTTTGTTGCAGGGTGGTCAAAATTCTGTTGCTGCAGGATCGAAGTTCTAGGTCGAAGTTGCTGCTGGAAGGTTATCATCTGAAGAAGAAGGAATGGTTCACTTGGTGATTAGAGGAAGTCTGTCTTGGATTATCTCGTCTTGTCTTATGAATCTACTGAAGGAAGAGGTTTGATTGGGTTTTCCTCTCATTGGGGTTTTGCCCTGGCTGTGAGCCTATGTCTTGTGTCTCTTGTTCTTGTGATCTTCATACACACATAATTTGGTAATTTCTTGATGAAAGATAATCTAATAAAGAAGTAAAAGAGGCCAACATAATTCACAAGTAATTATCAAGAAAGAGGAATCAAACACTAATTCTACTAGCATTGATTTCTCAACATGGAGGAGTCTACATCTCAGAAAAAGACAAGGGAGACAAGGAAGTGATATTTGGCTAGAGACAGTGGTGCTTCCAAGCACATGACTAGGTTCTGAAATTCTCTTATAGATTTGACAAAAAGGAGTTCATCCCTTTAGGTGGAACATGGAGATGATTCAAAGCATGCAATAAAAGGAGTAGGAGAAACATCCTACCAACTTGATTTAGGTAACTTGATTCAGGTAACTGCTTTAGATGATCGAGGCTTCAAATTAGCTTTTGTTGATGTCCAAGTCCTTTTATGGCCCAAGGGTTCAACCGTTCTAGTATAGATTTAATCAATGTGATTGGTGTCCAAGAGGGAGGATTGTATAAATTAAAATGGACACCCACCACAAACTCTTGTACACAATAGTATTAGCCACAATGAGCTATGGCACTGAAGACTTGCTCACCTCAACTACAAAGCCTTGCCAGTTTTGAGCAAAATGGTCTCTTGTCTACTAGATATGCAGGTGGAGCATGATGGAGTACGCAATGGTTGCACACTTGGCAAGAATGGCAATGGAAGTTTTCCAAGCAGTGGCAATAGATCCAAGGGGATCTTGGGCATTATACATTCAGATGTATGTGGACAAACGACTATACCATCTCTAAGAAACTTTTTATATTATGTGACTTTTATTGATGATTTGTCACTCAAAACATGGAGCTATTTCTTGAAAGCAAAATATGAAGTTTTCAATAAGTTTCAAGAATTCAAGGCTTTAGTAGAAAATCTCTCTGGAAGAAAGATCAAAGTTTTGAGGTTAGATAATGGAGGTGAATGGTAAATACACCTCAAATGAGTTTAAATAATTTTGCAGAGAAGCAAGGATTAAGAGGGAGCTGACGTCTTACAATCCCCAATAAAATGGGCTTGCTGAGAGAAAGAATGGATCAAATTTTGAAGCAGCTAAAGCAATGATCTATGACCAAAACTTACCCATGTATCTATGGGCATAAGCATCCAGAACAACTGTATATGTTCAGAATAGAAGTCCTCATAAGATATTGGGGAACAAGACACCAAAAGAAGTGTACATAAAGCATCCACAAGGTTTTGTGATCCATGGGAATGAGTCCCATGTTTGTAAATTGAAGAAATATTTGTAAGGGCTTAAGTAGGCACCCAGGGCATGGTATGCCAGAATAGGCAGTTATTTGATGAGCTTGGGGTTTACCAAGAGTAATGCAAATCCAAATCTTTACTACAAGGTTGAAGATGGTTGCCGTTTGATATTGGTACTATATGTAGATGACCTATTTCTTATAGGGGATGAAAAGCTCATAAATGAGTACAAGAGGGAGCTCACTTCAGAGTTTGAAATGAAGGATTTGGGTTTAATGCACTATTCTTGGGATTAGAAGTGTGGCAGGGACTAGATGAGATCTTCCTTAGCCAAGGGAAGTATACAATTGAGATCCTGCAGAGATTTAGGATGATGGACATCAAGTCCATGGCATCACCTATGGTTACAAATCTAAATTTCTTGAGTGATTCTTCTTCAGATTTGGTTGATCCCATGATGTACGACAATTGATCAGATCCTTGATGTACTTGGTTAATAGCAGGTCAGATATATGCTTTGCGGTGAACACATTGAGTTAGTACATGGTTGAGCCTAGACATGTACATTTGGTAGCAACAAAGCTTGTATTGAGGTACCTGCATGGTATGGTTGAATATGGACTCAGATATGGCTTGGACGGTGAAACAAAGTTGCAAGGTTATATAGGCTCCGAGTGGGTAGGGAGTGCAGTAGACAGGAAAAGCCCATCAGGATGTTGCTTCAGTTTGGGATTATGTATGATCTCATGGTTCATGTTATGAATATAATTTGTGTAAAAATAATATAAATATAAATAAATAAATAAATAATCATAATACTAGTTAATTAATTAATAATTTTTTTCAACGAAGTTAATTAACTAATTGTTAGTTAATGAAGAGGCATGTCTCTAAAGGACATGACTGTTCATAAAGAGGCACCTGCCTAAGTATATAAGCGAGCCATCATTTCTAACAATTCAATCATCTCATATTTTCTGTACATTTCTTATATAAATATATTTGTTCTATCATGGATATTTATATTTTTCAGATCTTCTGAGTATTCTACCGCGTATATGAATTTTTTTCAGAACATTTGGTATTAGAGCTATTCGATTCTCTGGCCGCTCAACTGCTGCACAAAGCCAGTCTGATCTAGCCTTTGGCCATCAACTCTATGTCAACTTCATTGCTGTTGTGATCGAATCATTTCGCTATACACTTTTGGAGATTCTCCATTTTGCCATCAGGCCTTTGGCCATTAAAAAAATAAGTGAAAAAAATAAAAATAAAAAAAGGTTCTTAAAAGAATCATAAAAAAGGTTAAAAATTAAAGTGAAAATATAAAAAAAAGAAACAAAAAAGGGAGTATATATATAGAAAAAAGTAATAAAAGGGAAAAAAATTATATTAAAAAAGAATAAATAAATAAATAAAAACAATAAAAAGGTCAATACATATTACAAAAAAAAGTATATATATATATATATATATATATATATATATAATAAAAGTAAAAAAAAGAGTCAAAATAAAATTCAAAAAAAACACAAACCTTGCCTGACCAGTTGCACAACCGCCAACCCCTAAAATGCTGTCAACCAACTGCACAACCATATTACCGCTAGCGCAGACAACATTCAAACACTGCCCACAAATACCACCAATCGTTCAAGTTTGAGGTCCTCTGCTACACCAGCTCTACGTGTCGATTGTACTAGCCATTCAGTGATTGCCGTTGTACAACAACTATTTGACTTGTCCTCAGATACACCTGTCGACAAGTCACCAACGCTGCCGTTTAGACCTTCCCTGATTCTGTGTCGCCACTGCTCTAGCACAACTGTTGCCCCTGGTTCCATTTCGTTCTTGCTCTGTTCGTTGCCGCACTATGCCGTACTCGACTGTCAAGCATTCTAAAATCTGTGATGTATAGTTGACAGGATACTCGCTATCTCCATGCATTGAATAGTTATTACAATAATTTCATTGGAAGGTGTGAAATTATTCTGTTGTGGACCGACATGACTATTAATATGGCCATTGTTCATCTACCATTATTTTTGATAAATATATATGGTTAGCCAAGTGTTGTAAGGTTTTAAGACAATTCGCAGGTTATAACAATTTGATATTTAAGGTATAATAAACTATAAGGGTTCTAAGGTTTTAATTCACAATATTTAAAGGGCCAATTTGAAGTAAGGAAAAAAAGATAATAAATATTAAGGTTCAAAGAAGGGATTATAATAAGGTTCTTGTTGAAATATGTAACTAGGTTCGATCTTTATAAATATGAAATGTACTCTTGAACCTTGTATATTTTAAAAAGAAAGAAAAATTATTATTGTTCTTTTTGTAGCATGGGTTTCATGCTCAAGGTCATTCTATTTAGAGGTCAAGCACCCATTGAGTGCTTCTAGGGTTTGTCCTAAAGTCAAGAAGTCAATATAGTCATTGTCATATGAAGAAGACCCCATTGGGCATATTGTAACATGTCAAAAGAATTATTTTTGTATTTAAAGTGTCAAAATACCCCTCCAAGACCAATTCGACATGGTAGCTAAGAAGTTAGCCTCATTAGGGCATGTCCTCCTCCCTGGAAGCCTATAAATAGGAGAGAACTAAATTTCCTTTGATGACTCACTCATTCCTCATTCATCCAAGCGAAGAAGAGGCAGAAGAAAGACAAGCGAAGAAGGATAGAAGGACGAAGGACAAAGTTTGTGGGTTAATTCTCTCTCTCTATCTCACACGTGCGAAGTTAAAGGCTAGGGTTTTGCAGTTGCAAGATCAAAGTTGTCAAGTTGTAGAAAGAAGGTCGAAGAAAGGACTTTTAGGTCACTTTCTAGCCCTAGAAAGAGAAGCAATCCAAGCAAGGGAGAAAGGAAGTCTTGAAAGCCCGAATTTCGCTCACACGTGTGGAAGCAACAACTGTTGTAGGGGCTGAAAATTTCAGACTTGCTGTGGAGGCCGAAATTCTGTAGCTAGGGTCGAAATTATGCAACTGGAAGAGATTTGACTGGGTTGACTTGGATAGAAGCACATCATCAAGAAGGTATGGCTTGGTCTTGGAAGGCTATTGGTCTTGATCTAGAGGTCTTGGAATTTGTCATGTGAAGAATCTATAAGAAGAGAAGAGATTTGTGGGTTTTCCTCTCAAAAGGAAAGGTTTTGTTCCTGGCTTGCAACCTACATCCTGTTTTCTTGTGTACTTATGATCTTTATGTTCTAGTAGTTGTTTGATGATAAGAACAACATAATAATAAGTGAAGAAGCTAATAATCAAGAAAAAGTAAAACTACATCACAAGCAATTATCAAGTATAAGAGAAATCATCCTAATAGTAGCCATATCGATTTCTCAACATGGTATCAGAGCTAAGGTTGACAAAGGGCATTGTGAATATCACTACACCTTTGAAGAAGTCATTGAAGTAGTTTTCTATGTTGGCAAGTCATCTCAAGAAAGGCATCAAAGCATTTTGGGATCTCCTATTATCTATCAAGAATCATATGACCATGACTTCTACTACAAAGGACACGTTTGAAGATGAAAATATATGGGTAATTGATAGTGGAGCATCCAGACATATGACAGGTGAGCACAAACAATTAATGACCCTATCAAGAGGAAAATCTTCCTACTCTGTTGAACCTAGTGACAAGAAGAGGTATCCTGTAAGAGGAATTGGATCAATCTCGTTGGAGCTGGAAAATGGAGGAAACATGCATCTCAACAACATTCTATTCGTACTAGGTTTGCAAAAGAATTTACTTTCTATTTCATGTCTGAAAGATAGGGGAGATAGAGTCGCTTTTATAGATGGAAAAGTCATGGAATGGGATAAAGGCTTCAACATCAACAATGCAAAAATCACTGGGATTCGTGAAGAAAGACTCTACAAGTTACTCACACCTCTCTCTCAAGCCTTGGTTCACATTGAAGTCAGTCCATGTGAGCTTTGGCATAGAAGGTTTGGACACCTTCACTACAAAATCTTACCAACTCTAAATATAATGGTGAATGGTATCCCTGAACTTAAGGAGGATCATGAAGGAGCTTGCAAGGGATGTGCATTAGGTAAAAATGTTAAGAAACCATTTGGAAGTAGTGCTTCAAGATCAAAAGAAATTCTGGATCTCATTCACTCTGATGTTTATGGTCCTATGTCCACAAAGTCTCTTGGAGGTCATCTATACTATGTAACTTTCATTGATGACCACTCAAGGAAAACTTGGATCTATTTCCTGAAGTCCAAGGATGAATTATTTGAAAAATATCAAGAATTCAAAGCTAAAGTACAAAATCTTATAGAAAGAAGGATAAAACCAATGTGATTCGACAATGGAGGAGAATACACATCAAAGGAGCTCATAGCTTTTTGTAAGGAGGCTAGAATTAAGAGGGAGATGATAGTTCTATATAATCCAGAGCAAAATGGAGTAGCAAAACGAAAGAATCACTCAATTGAGGAAATTGTTAGAGCTATGTTACATGATCAAGACTTACCTCAATTTGGAGCTGATAGTTCCATATAATCCAGAGCAAAATGGAGTAGCAGAACGAAAGAATCACTCAATTGAAGAAATTGTTAGAGCTATGTTGCACGATCAAGACTTACCTCAATTTGTGGGGTGAAGCATCCAAAACAACTATCTACATTCAAAATCGAAGTCCTCACAAATCACTAAACAACATGACTCCTGAAGAAGCATTCACTTGGAAGAAACCATGTGTAGACCATCTCCGGATATTTGGTTGTCTTGTCTACATTCACATTCCAAAAGATAAAAGAAAGAAGTTGGATCCTACAAGCATGAAACGCATATTTGTTGACTATAGTAACACTTCAAATGCATATAGGATCTTCATAAAGGAAGGGCACCGAATTGAAGTAAGTCGAGATGTGATCTTTGATGAAAGCGTTGCATATAAGAAATCTAGAGATCTCTCGATTGACTCTGATGATGAAGAACTATTGATATTTGAAGAATGTTCTAGGGAGGAAGTAGATTCCAATCATGAAGAAGAAGGTCCCAGTGAACTTGTGCAACAAGTCATCATTCCTGAAAAAAGAAAGAGACCTAATTGGTTGAAGTCTACTCTTCAAGATGAAGAAGGACATGCAACAGCCAAGGGTACATTCATGGAAAGTAAGAAGCCTAAAAGATACTCAAGGTATGCATCCTATATGGCAAAGTTGATTGAAGCAGAACCATCCACCTTAAAAGATGCCGCCAATCATCAAGAATGGAAAGATGCTATGAATGAAGAATATCAATCAATAATGAAGAATGGAGTTTGGGAAATCGTTCCTAGGCCGAAAGACAAATCTATGGTTACTTCCAAGTGGCTCTACAAGATTAAACATGTAGTAGATGGAAGTATTGATAAATATAAAGCAAGGTTTGTGGCTAGGGTTTTCTCCCAACAAGAAGGCATCGATTATGAAGAGACATTTGCACCTACATATAGATACATGACTATACGATCATTGGTCTCTTTGGCAACATCGATGGGATGGGACATCCATCAAATGGATGTCAAGACAACATTCCTGAATGGTACTATCAATGAAGAAGTCTATGTAGAACAACTCTTGGGATTTGAAGTGAATGATAGAAAGACTCACGTTTGTAGGTCGAAGAAGTCACTTTATGGCCTTAAGCAAGCTCCAAGGGCTTGGGATGCAGGGATGGACAGATACCTACAAAGATTGGGCTTCTCAAAGAGTTCCGCTGATCCGAATCTCAATATCAATGTAGCAAAGAATGAACCTATAATCATCTATATGTGGATGATCTTCTCGTAAAAGGTGTAGAAGGTCGTATTCAAGGGTGCAAGCAAAAACAATTGGCAGTAAAATTGGATATGAAGGATCTAGGGTTGATGCACTATTACTTGGGGTTGGAAGTTTGGCAAGGACCTGGTGAGATATACCTAGGTCAAGGAAAACATGTGATTATGATGCTACAAAGGTTTGGCATGATGGATTGCAAACCTATGACAACCCTCATGATCAAAAATTTGAAGAGGCTAAGAAGTTCTTATTCAAGTTCCCTGGATCCTACAAGGTATAGACATTTGTTTGGCTCCCTGATGTATTTGGTAAACACTCGACCAAACATTTTTTTTGTAGTGAATATTCTCAGTCAATTCTAGATAGAGCCCAAGTATGACCATTAGATAACAACTAACCATATACTGAGATATCTGCGAGGAACAATCCATTACTGCCTGAAGTATGATAGAAAGAATGATGTCCAATTGATTGAATATACAAATTCTGATTGGGGAGGCAGTGAGACAGATGGAAGAAGCACTACTGGAGGATGTTTTAGCTTTGGATCCTCCTTGATATCATGGATGAGTAGAAAGAAAGAGTGAATTGCTTTGAGTAGTGTTGAAGCTAAATATATTGCAACATGTGAAGTAAGCAAAGAAGTTGTTTGGTTGAGGAAGCTGTAGTTCAACCTATTTGAAAGATCGATGGATCCTACAATTATACATTTTGATAACACTAGTTGTGTAAGGTTGTCTGAAGACCTAGTATTCCATGGAAAGACAAAGCACATAAATAACAAGTATCATTGCATACGAAAGTTGGTGCAAGATGGAGTGTTGCAGCTACAATAGATCTCCACCGATGAGTAGGTAGTTGACTATTTTACAAAATCTTTTCCTAATAGGAAACTTGTGTATTTGAGGGAGTATTGGAAATATTGAGAGGGGGGGTGAATCAGTGTTTCTTTTACAATTGTTACTTTAACAGTTTAGATCACTTATAAACAGAACACAAAATGAACAATACACAATAAATAATTTTATTAATTAGAAATAACAAGGACTCCAATCCTCTTCTTTACAATAAATCAAGTACAATAATGTTTAGGGCTCCAACCCTAGATGACGACACCAATCTTTCAATCCACCAGGCTCCAACATGTGCTTTGCAAAGCACCAACTTGGACCTCATGAGGCTCCAACCTTTAGGGTTCCAACCCTATCTTCCACAAGGCTCCAACCTTGCTTTCTTGAGGAGTCTTATCCTCTAGGGCACCAACCCTCTTTTTTGGCACAAGCTCCAACTTGGTCTTTCTGAGGACACCCATCCTCTAGGGCACCAACCTAATAAATCTTCTTCAGCTCTTCAATGTAGGATGAATGGTTCTTCAAGGCCTCCAACCCTAGATGACGACACCAATCTTTCAATCCACCAGGCTCCAACATGTACTTTGCAAAGCACCAACTTGGACCTCATGAGGCTCCAACCTCTAGGGTTCCAACCCTATCTTCCACAAGGCTCCAACCTTGCCTTCTTGAGGAGTCCTATCCTCTAGGGCACCAACCCTCTTTTTTGGCACAAGCTCCAACTTGATCTTTCTGAGGACACCTATCCTCTAGGGCACCAACCCTATAAATCTTCTTCAGCTCTTCAATGTAGGATGAATGGTTCTTCAAGGCCTCCCAAAAACTTGGATTGGTTTGATATCTTCGCCCTAGTTGAGAGGGAGAGATAGACACATCATTCTTGTCTTCACTTTGTGAAGAAAGAATGGAGGATTGATTAAGAATCTGATTTCCGATACTCTTTGAGGATGAGGTAGGGCATCCAATAGGTAAGAGTAGTCGAAAAGGAAATTCCTTGAGGATGTTTTATTCCAAGATAGGAATTGTCCTAAAAGGACATACCCTGTGAACACCTGGGTGGGGTATGTGCCTTGAGAGACAATGATGATAGTTTGTATCAGTCATTTGTCTCGCCAACATTGTGCTATAATATTATGGAGAGATAGAGTTGTTAGTCAAGGCCTTGCTATGTTACAATGTTGGTTGGTATGATGAAATGCAATGAGATAAGCTAAAATAATAGCTTATAAGATGGCTTACCAATTCGACTCTTCTTAAGAGATCTCTTCAGTTTGAGAATGTCCATGTACCATTATGAATTCCTCCCTAGTTAAGAGGGAGTGTTGAAATTTGTAACTAGGTTTGGTCTTCATAAATATGAAATGTACTTTTGATTCTTGTATATTTTAAAAAGAAAGAAAAAATATTATTGTTATTTTTGTAGCATGGGTTTCATGTTCAAAGTCATTCTATTTAGAGGTCAAGCACCCATTGAGTTCTTCCAGGGTTTGTCATAGAGTCAAGAAGTCAATAGAGTCATTGTCATATGAAGAAGACCCCATTGGGCATATTGTGACATGTCAAAAGATTAATTTTGTATTTAAAGTGTCAAAATACCTCTCCAAGACCAATTCAGCCTGGTAACTAAGAAGTCAGCCTCATTAGGGCATGTGATCCTCCTTGGAAGCTTATATATAGGAGAGGACTCGACCTCCTTGGGTCACTCACTCATTCCTCATTCATCCAAGCAAAGAAGAGGCAAAAGATAGGTAAACAAAGAAGGATAGAAGGATGAAGGGAAAAGTTTGTGGGTTAATTCTCTCTCTCTCTCTCTCACACACACACACACACACACATGCGAAGATAAAGGCTAGGGTTTGGCAGTTGCAAGAACAAGGTTGTCAAGTTGCAAAAAGAGGGTCAAAGAAAGAACTTCAAGGTCACCCTCTAGCCTTAGAAAGAGAAGCAACCCAAGCAAAGGAGTAATGAAGCCTTGGAAGCCCTAAATTTGCTCACATGTGTGGAAGCAACAATAGTTGGAGGGTCGAAAATTTTAGACCTGTAGTGGAGGCCGAAATTCTCGAGCTGGAAGGGATTTGACTGGGCTTGACTTGGATAGAAGAAGCATATCATCATGAAGGTCTAACTTGGTCTTGGAAGGGTATTGGTCTAGAGGCCTTGGAATTCTTCATTTGAAGAATTTATAAGAAGAGGAGATTTGTGGGTTTTCCTCTCAAGAGGAGAGGTTTTGGCCCTGACTTGTAGCCTACATTCTGTTTTCTTGTGTACTATTGATCTTTATGTTTTGGTAGCTGTTTGATGATAAGAACAACATAATAATAAGTGAAGAAGCTAATAATCAAGAAAAAGTAAAAATAGATCACATGCAGTTATCAAGTATAAGAGAAATAATCCTAATAGTAGCCATATCAATTTCTTAACAGTTCTAAGTCAAAGATCTTCAAGAAACGGGATATTAAGTTAAAAAAAGGGAAAAGGGTATTTTTTAGTCAAACAAGAAAATATAAAAGTAAAAATTAAAAAGTATATTAAAATTATCAACAAAGCAAAATGGAGTTGTTACCCAACACCCATAGGAGAATTTTTCTCCTAGATTGTCTTCAGCCGACAGGCAACAACCCCTTGCAGCCACAAGATAGCTCGATGTGCCACCATCTCCACCACCCGAGTCTGCCATTATGTGCCCTCTCACATCTGTTATGATCGTATGTTTGAAGTCGGGTATTTTTGCTTACTTATCATGGACACTTTTGGGCATGGATTAGTGGGGGTATTCGACAGAAGGAATGGGCTTGGTCTGTACTCTTGTCCACTTGTCCAACTTGGTGGTCAACCTTGTATCATAGTCCCGTGGGATCTCCTTTATTGGCTACTAGCTTTAGGAGTAGCACTATTTGGGAAATCCCAATTTTTGTTGCATGGTCCTGCTACCCGACACCACATACATCACTGCCCTCCACTCATTATAACCCCTTTTCACATATTTCCCATCCAGGTCCACATTTGTCCATTGGGTCCACATGGAGTTAGCCTCCCCTTCTCTTTGCCCACACTTAAAGTCGGGCCTGGAACGATACCCTAGAGGTTGATGCAACTAAAAAGAAAGTTAAAAGCATAATTTAGCCACTTACAATAGCAAATGTACCATAGAATACAAAAGATGGTCGGGACATAAAACTTTAACACGTGGGCAAAAGCCAAACATGAGCTCTACCCCTTATCCTGGCCATCACCATGGTTCCTAGGGCCCTTATATGAGCCCCCTACATCATTAATGAACCCATGATTATCTCAACCCTTGGTGGGCGATCAACTGCCCAACCTTAAGGCGACATTCACTGCTATATCATTCACATCATGCTCTCATTCCTTGGAGCCTCGAGCAGTGATAAAAAAGAAAAATCAATATTTGGAAAAAGGCATATGAAGAAGGGTGGAAAAACAAAGGCCGAGGTAACTCATGTACCATGATTGCTCTTTCCTACATCTATACACCCAAGTGTGGGCTTCCATCATTAGAGCTACCCTTGCACCATGACATGTGGCTTGGAGCCTTCCCTATTGCCCCACTCTGTTCCATTACTATTTCACATGACACTCCTTTAGAGGTTGAAACCACCTAATAGGGTCCTTGATTAACGTAGTTCTTGAGCCCTGGGACACATGTACATTCTAAAGCCCATTATTAAAGGGCATGCAACTATGAAGTGCCTACTTGGTTCCATGACTTGTAGGCTCATTTGATCAATTACACTAATGATTTGTTGTACTGGAAGGTGAGGGGATGCATTGGATGTTATGCAGGATTGTAGGTGGGTCTTCATCTTAGGGTTTGGTCTCCGTATATGGTGTCGAAGCCCTTTAGAGGGTGATATTGGCATTTATAGGGTGTGCATTGAGAGCCATGGGCCTCCACTATAACAGAGAGCAGATAGCCACGCCATGGGATCCTTCAACACCATTCATTGCTCGCTTATGTCCCACTTATTTGATGATGATGATGCAGCTGGACCACCTTTCCCAATCGACTACACTCTTGCACCACACACTTGACAGTTGATCTTATGGTCCAGATCTATGTCACACGGTTCGGGTTCGAATTAGAGTTCGACGACGATTAAGTTCGATTCGGGTTCGAATATTCTGATGAGGTTCGTAATGAGGTTCGACATTAGGTTCGAATATACATATTTTTCAATAAATATATATATGGCATAAAAAAAATCAAAATCAATTAATAAATTATAAAACTATGAGTAGGAATTTTGATTAGTAAAACACATGAATAACTTAATCATAATAGGATCTAATTATATTAATGACATTACTTAAATGTAAACATACAAGGTACACCATATTAGTTTGCAAATACAAATTTTGGAAGTTCTAGCAAAAATTTTGGAATCTATCCTAAAGCAATTAACCAAAACAAATTTAAAAGGTTACAGTCAACATAAATGACGTTTTCAGTTATTATGTGATCTAATATGAAGTGCAAAGAAAGGAAGGTGAAAGCAAGGTTTCACAACTGTAATGCTGGAAACACCTAAATTGCCCATGTCCCAGTCGGGAACTTGTGGAAAATTGAAATGCAGAATGCGGCGGCGGTAACACTCAGCAAATTCGGCGGCAGCAACACGGCAAAATCTTTCACTTGTAACAATTAATCATAGCACCCATTCTTAAATAATGGAAACCGGGAAAATAATTGGCGGGAATAGGCCATTGTTTACAAAAACCGCTAACAAAAACCGCTCAAGAAAAAAAAAATCATAATTAAAATCAAACTTCATGGGAAAAATCATAAAATTCGCCTTCAGGTTCGATCAGGTTCGGCATAATGTTTGTCTACAGGTTCGGCATTAGGTTCGCCGAACCTGATCGAATTCGAATTTTTTTATCAGGTTCGCCAAATTTCGAATTTCAAGCTTTAGGTTTGGCGAACCCTGTGACATAGGTCCAGATGGAGTTGTGTATCACCATGGGAGAAAAATGGATGGCTTGCATCATTATTCCAGCCTTTGCAGATGGGATACATGCTTGTTCGATTTAGTTGGAGACCCATGAGGATGATTTGTGCCCCCACAACCACTTAGGGGCACAACAGGTCATTTTCTTGGAGATCAAGGGGCCATCCCCATCATCACTATTTTTGGAGCCCTTCTATTCATTTTAGCAAACGTTGGACATCATTTGGCCTTCCTACAACCCTCTTAGCTTCTTATATATTATTTCAGTGCTCTTGAGAGGCTAATTTTTCTTGTGGAGCTATTTGGTGGGCTTGTCACCAAAATGATGTTATTTTGCACATTATTTTATTGTAGGGGCATTATTAGGCATAATTAGGCCATTCGAATCCCTTGGAGGATCATATAAATATAAGAGAGTTTCATTTGATCTCTTATCATCACTTGGATTTGGGATATATCTTTCCAAAGATTTTGGCCTTGTAATGCGTGGAATTATTTGGATGATTAAATGCATTTTGATGTGTGGAATATTTTTGCTATCTCTCTTGGAGCTTCTATTTGGCAAGTTTATTGATGGTTATATTCTTTTTGTCATGTAAGTGCTCTTTTCATGCGAATTTCATATTGTTTCATGTCTAATAAATGGAATGGTATGTCATGATTTTACTTGTGCTCTAAAACTTAATGTGAATTTATGAAACACTTGTAATCTTGGCTCATTGCATATGTTATTCATCTTGGCAAGAAGAACAAATTTTCCCAGGTGTAGGTTGTGCACCTTTTACCTTGAAACTCCATCAAATCTTGCATATTGAAGTATAAAAGTCTAAAGTTGCTGTGAAGCTGCATCCACAAAGAGCATCACTGCATATTTAGGCCTCCTTGAAGAGCGAAGTTGCTAAATCATGAACATTTTGACTCGAGTCTTTCCAATAGCTAGGCACTGGTCCTAAATCCTTGTTGATCACATTAACTTAACGAAATATTATTCTTTCACCTCTTTTCTTCCTCTTTTCTTCGTCCTCCAAGGATAAGGAGATTTTCTAGGGCTTGGTGCAAAATTTTAGGGAAGTGGAATTTTAGGATTCTGTCCTCTACAAATTTCTTCATTTATATCTCCTCTAGCCATCCTCTAGTTTTGAATGAATTCCAACTGTGGAATTTCAAATAAATTGAATCTTGATGCCCTAGCTATCACACCAAGAGGGAACCCTTGAAGCTGCTTTGACTTGGGGATTTCTTGAAGGTTGTACTTTGTAGTTCATCATTCAAAATCTTTTCTCTTAACTATAGGTGATCATTGGATGAGCCTTTACCACGATATATCTCTCAACCCTTGGTCTCTTATAGTATTTCCCTCAAGGGGTTTTTCGTGGAAAGTCACCCTAGATTCTCTCAAAGCTCACACTTTAATTGAATCTTTCCATTGAATGAGCCATCCTTGCCTCATTTTGAACCCTAGTATGACACATCAATCACAAGTGAGGGATTGTGGAAGTTTTGATCTTAGGCATTCATCACTATTGAAGATTCCTAAGCCCGAGGTTATCCTTCATAGGTCTTTTTGGGGAGCCGTTCAACTTTTTTTTAAGCATTTGAACCAATAATTGAGCCTCTCCTTTGAATGGGCCTTGGAAATCAAGTTATACCTTGCTATTGATGTTATCATTGAGGTGATTTCCTCCATACCGGGACTCCTCCCATCTGTGAAAGTCCGTAAAGAGCAAGGTACATCGACTGAGGTGACAGTGGGTCCTTGTCCCATTGTTGCCACTTGGTCTAGTAGTTTCCCCTTTGGAACCCCTCCTAGGACCCATGCTAGATTGAGTGGTAACATTATTGGCGCCGTTGTCGGGGACACGAGATGTGTGTCTTGTGCCCTTACGACATTATCGACATATCATTCTTGGCGACTCCATTGGAAGAACGAAGCCCTAGTTCTTCATTGAACTTCAAGGTTAATGCTTGTAGCGTGAAGCAAGCATATATCAAGGCTTTTAAATTCAACCTGATGACTCCATTTTGATCTCATAAGCAAAATCATGAAAAAATGGCTTATTGTCAAATAGAGATTGTCCTTGGTTTTGCTTGCAATAAACTTGATAATGAAGACTTTCGAAAATTGCAGGAAAATGTGGATTTGTTTCCTGAGTATTTAATTGAGCACAAAGATAGGGATTTCGTATTCGAGTATTGTAGTAGGAAGAGCAAAGAGCTATGCCTAATACAATGTGCTTATGTGTTAAATTTGGACAACTAGGTCCAAACTCCATATTAAGATGCTCAGATTAAGGGGCTAATATTTTTGTTGGATTCCTCTTTCTGAGAGGTGTAAAATCCATATAAAATATGTCTTAATCCGATGAGCAGAACTTATATTTTGAATTTATTATTTTTAATAAATTATATGTGTGCAAGGTCGGCCAGTTTTGTAATGTAGGCTCGCATGCCCAACAGATGTGTCACACACCCTCATGATTGATATAAATACAGGAAAAGTTGAAGAGCATTTTCATCATCAACACATCTCATCATCTTCTCTTCTCATCAAATAGTACGAGCTACCTAAAGACAAGTTTCAGCCACACGTGTGAAGGACGAAGAGGACAAATTGTACGGCTGAGCTGAAGTACGGATTTTCTGCTGCTAGGGTTTCGCAGAAACTTTGACCAGCATTGAATTTGGTCAACGCTTGGTCCAAACAAGCTGAAAACTTGTGGAAGGTTCGATTTATGAAGGCCGTACTACCTGGCACAAAAATCGAGGTCAAAGGGTTGACCGTTTTGCTGCTGCGTTGACTTTTAGCTTGCTGCCCCTGCGTTGACTTTTCGGGACAGCGTTGACTTTTGCAGAGTTGACTTGGGTTGACTCATCTACAGATTGAAGGGTTGTTGTGACACATGCTGGGCTGGCTGACCAAAGGAGACTTTGCTGGTTGAAGCAGCCTGTTGACCGCCGAAACGAACATACACATTTTTCCTGTTTCTGATTTGTCTTCTGTAAGATCTTCTTATATGTTCTATCTGCATTTTGCTTAACTACTTGTATGATTGCTGAAATAAAAGTGAAATTGCTACTAGCATAGAACATCTACAAAACTTTACATTATGAGAAAGATCCTGACTATGTCTTTGAGTTTCTTCACGATGCTTGTGCTTTAAATATCCTGATCGAACTAGTCAATGAAAGATATTACAATTCGCAACAAAGTCATCCCATAGAAATCAATGAATTGGATGACTGGAATGATTCTGAGGAAAATTGTGATGACCAAGCAAATGAAGAACCCATGGGGGATGTTCAAGCTGCAGATTTGGGAGTCTGGAATGAGCATGGTAATGATGAAAGCCCCATTCATGCCCACAAGGATGAACATCAGGAAATGGGGTTTCTCATTCATGAAAACGTGTTAGAGGATATGGCTATTGTGGATCCCTGTGAGGTTAACATTTCTGATTTCTTCTACATAAATGAGGGAAAATAGGATACTAGCCATCCTTTCGACAATGACCCTATTTATGACACCGACAAGGAAGATGAGGTTGAGGTTGGTATTTCCTTTCTTCAGGGCACGACTCACAATGACATACTTATTCACCCTGTTGAAAAGGAGGATCCATTGGAAATAGCTGTCCTCATTTATGATACCAACGATGACCCTGAGAAGAGCCCTACATTCCCTTGCCCTCTCCAAGATCCCATTGGATCTTTGCATTGGCCTTTCTCATACCATCGCCAATATTGATGCCCCCTTTCCCCCTCCCGTGTGTGATGTTGAGGAAGATCCACTCATTAGATGTATCCCTTCGACCCAGTCATACCCTCAAGACTGTAAGCACAAAAATTTGGCCCTTTTTCAATGTAACCATCATATTGAGCAATCCATTTGTTGTGTCTCTCCTTGTCTTGGGTCCTTTTTTCCTTCCTCTCATGACCTTGAGGGAACCACAAAGCATGAAATTATGAACAATGATCATGATAGGGAGTTCTTGAGCTTGGTCATTCATTCTTCGATTTTGTGCTTACAGGAAAAGCTCTAAACCTCTAAATTGGTATCCTTCTCCTCATCTAGAATTCCTTTCTACATCATATGGATATTATATTTCCCCACCACCCACCCGCATCACCCTCTAGGTGATTGTTTCTATGTTGGCTTTTGGATCTACTGCATGAGTAATCATATAGGCAAACATGTTTATATTGATCTAATGATATGTTGGTTGCACTGGCTCTATGATTACACTTAGTCTTTTCCTGAGATAATATGCATGTGAGGGTAGGATGCATTGCATATCGATTTTTTCATTAGAACTAGCATCATATTCCTTTATTATGCTAGAGTAGGCACATCTAGATTAGGATTTTCATTTAGAATTAAAATTATATTTCTTGTTGATTTTATGACCTAACAAAAGCATGGGGATCATAAGATGCCGCAGAAACATGATGCTTTGTGTGCTTAGTCTTTGATGTGCAAGTAATAGGTCTACGGTCCCAAGAGATTGCTAATGTTCTCATGACCTTCCCATTCGAGTACGTTCATGCACTCTGCTGAGAGATAATGTCCTAGTTGGAGCCAGATGTTACCCACCACCTGTGGGCGACACCCATAGGAGAAATATTCTCCTAGATTATCTTCAACCGACAGCTAACAATCCCTTGCAGCCACCAGATAACTCCAGCCGGCAGCTAACAACCCCTTGCAGCCACCAGATAACTCGACGTGCCATCTCCACCACCTTAGTTCGCCATTATGTGCCCTCGTCCATTTGTTATGATCGTATGTTTGAAGGTGGGCCTTCCAACCCCAAAGGTATGGCTTTCATTATGTAGTTGGGTATGTTTGCTTACTTATGTACACTTCTGGGCATGGATTAGTGGGGGGATTCGGCAGAAAGAATGGGCTTGGTCTGTACTCTTGTCCCCTTGTCCAACTTGGTGGTTAACCTTGTATCCTAGTCCCATGGGATCTCCTTTATTGGCTACTAGCTTTAGGAGTAGCACTACTTGGGAAATCTTGATCTTGGCTGCATGGTCCCACTTCCCGACACCACATGTATCACTCACCTCCACTCATTATAACCCCTTTTCACATATTTCCTATCTGGGTCCACATTTGTCCATTGATTCGACAAGGAGTTAGCATCCCCCTACCCTTGTCCACACTTGGGGTTGGGCCTAGACTGATGCCTTAGAGGTTGGTGCTGCTAAAAAGAAAGTTAAAATCATAATATGGCCACTTACAACACAAAATGTACAATAAAATGCACAAAAATTTAGCACGTGGGAAAAAGCCAAATATGAGCTCTACTCGTTATCATGGCAATTACCTTGGTTCCTAGGGCCCCTATATGAGCCCCCTACATCATTAAGGAACCCGTGATTGTCTCAACCCCTGGTGGGCGATGAACTACCCAACCGTAAGGAGGTATTCACTGCTATATCATTCACATCATGCTCTCATTCCCTAGAGCCCAAGTAGTTATTAAAAAGAAAAATCAATAAAAGGAAAAAAGGCATAAGAAGTAGGGTGGAAAAACAAAGGCCCGGGTAATTCATGTACCATGATTTCTCCCGCTTACATCTATACACACAAGTGTGGGCTTCCCTCATTATAGCTACCCTTGTACCATGGCATGTGGCTTGTAGCCTTCCTTGTTACCCCACTCTGTTCCATCACTATTTCACATGACACCTGCCATCTGACGGATATACCATGGATCTGTCACTCCCTTAGAGGTTGAAACCACCTAATAGGGTCCTTATTTAACCTCCTCCTTGAGCCTGGGGACACCTATATATTTTAAAGCCCATTATGGAAGGGCATGCCACTATGAAGTGCCCTCTTGGTTCCATGACTTGTAAGCTCATTTTCTCCATTACACTAATGATTTGTTGTACTAGAAGGGGAGGGGACACATTAGATCTTATGCAGGATTGTAGGTGGGTATTCATCTTAGGGTTTGGTCTCCCTATATTGGGTCCAAGCCCTCCAGAGGGTCATATTGGCATTTATAGGGTGTGTGTTGAGAGCCATGGGCCATATAACAGAGAGTAGATTGCCATGCCATGGGATCCTTCAAAACTATTCATTGCTTGCTCGTGTACCACTTATTTGATGATGATGATGATGCACTTGGACCACCTTGCCCAGCTGACTACAATTTTGCACCACACACTTAACAGTTGATCTAGGGCCCAGATGGGGTTGTGTCTCACCATGGGAGACAAAGGGATGACTTGCATCACTATTCCAGCCCTTACAGCTAGGATACATGCTTGTTCGATTTAGTTGGAGACCCATGAGGATGATTTTGTGCCCCCAAAACCACTTAGGGGCACCACAGGTCATTTGCTTGGAGATCAAGGGGCTATCCCCTTCATCACTATTTTTGGAGCCCTTGTATTCATTTTGGCACATGTTGGACTTCATTTGGCCTTCCAACGACCCTCTTAGCTACTTATCTATCATTTTGGCCCTCTTGAGAGGTCAATTATTCTTATTGTGGAGTTATTTGGTGGGCTTGTCACCAAAAGGATGTTTTTTTGCACATTATTTTTATTGTAGGGGCATTATTAGGCATAATTAGGCCATTCGAATCCCTTGGAGGATCGTGTAGATATAAGAGAGGTTCATTTGATCTCTCATCATCACTATTTGGGATATATCTTTCTAAAGATTTTGGACCCGCAATTTGTGGAATTATTTGGATGATTAAATGCATTTTGATGTGTGGAATCTTTTCGCTATTTCTCTTGGAGCTTCTATTTGGCAAGTTTATGGATGGATAAACTTTTTTGTCATGTAAGTTCTCTTTTCATGCGAATTTCATAATGTTTCATGTCTAATGTATGGAATGGTATGTCATGACTTTACTTGTGCCCTAAAATTAATGCGAATTTATGAAACAAATGTAATCTTGGTTCATTGCATATTTAATTCATTTTGGCAAGAAGAATGAATTTTCCCAGGGGTAGGTTGTGCACGTTTTACCTTGAAACTCCATCAAATCTTGCATATCGAAGTATGAAAGTCTAATGTTGTTGTGAAGCTGCATCCACAGAGAGCGTAGATGCTTCTTTAGGCCTCCTTGAAGAGCGAAGTTCCTAAATCTTGATCATTGACTCCAATCTTCTCAATAGCTAGGCACTGATCCTAGATCATTGGTGATCACATTAACTTAACAAAATATCATTCTTTCAACTCTTTTCTCCCTCTTTTCTTCGTGCTCTAAGTATAAGGAGTTTTTCTAGAGCTTGGTGCGAAATTTTAGGGAGGAAGAATTTTAGGATTCCGTCCAAACAAGTGTCGTCATTTATGTCTCCTCTAGGCATCCTCCAGTTTTGAACAAATTCCGATGGTGGAATTTCAAATAAATTGATGCCCTAACTATCACACCAAGAGGGAACCCTTGAAGATGCTTTGATTTGGGGATTTCTTGAAGGTTTTCACTTCGTAGTTCATCATTCAAAACCTTTTCTCTTAACTATAGGTGATCGTTGGATGAGCCTTTACCACGATATATCTCTCTACCCTTGTGCTCTTATAGTATTTCTCTGAAGGGGTTTTTCGTGGAAAGTCACCCTAGGTTCTCCCAAAGCTCACACTTTATTTGAATCTTTCCATTGAATGAGCCATCCTTGCCTCACTTTGAACCCTAGTATGATACATCAACCACAAATGGGGGATTTTGGAAGTAGGCAATCATCATTATTGAACATTCCTAAGCCCGAGGTCATCCTTCGTAGGTCTTTTTGGGGAGCCTTTCAAGTTTCTTTTTAAGCATTTGAGCCATTAATTGATCGTCTCCATTGAATGGGCCTTGGAAACCACGTTATACCTTGCCATTGATCCTATCATTCAAGTGATTTCCTCCATATCGGGAGTCCTCCAATCGGTGAAAGTCTGTAAAGAGTAGGGGACATCGATTGGGGTGACAATGGGTCCTTGTCCTGTTGTTGCCCCTTGGTCTAGTAGTTGCCCCTTTGGAACCCCTCCTAGGACCCTTGCTAGATTGAGTGGTAATAGGAGTCTAAGTCGGAAATGAAGGATGGAAGGTTTCCTAAAAAATTTAATGTGTTAATGCGCTATTTAAAATCAAAGGATCTCTTGCAGGAACGATATTATAATCTCTATCGATCCTACAAGATAGTATAATATTTATTGATGCTACTCAAGTTAATAATTATGTTAGTACCAAATGTGCTAACTGATTAGTGATTCCTGAATCAAATATAACTGAAATGATGGATTCAATAAAACAAAAACAATATGACATAAGAAATCTACAACTAAGTATTGGAGACCATACTTTTGTCTCGCAATTCACAATCAAAACCTTATTTTGTGACAATAGTGATATAATCTTGGGTTCACGCTGGATGGTATCACTACGGTCCTTTATCCTAAATACGAAAAAGAAGTTTTTGACATTTTTCTACAAAAAGAAAAAATAATGCTACAAGATGTTACATTGAAACCAAATTCAGTAACATCAAAAGACATAAAAGATATCTCAAAAGTAATTGTTCAAGAAAACCACAAGGCAATCCAAAATATGCAGAAAGAAATTGAAAAGATTATCGTAGACAAAAACGAAGAAGCTGCTCGCCTCAAGGACCCCAATGAGAAATTATTGATGCAAATTAAGAAACTTAAAAATGATAACAAATCATTGAAAAACAAATTAGAAGAACTTATCATGAAAGAAGCATCAAAGTCTTCAAACGTAACAGTCCAAGTTGCAGAAAAAGGAATGAACACTGATCTAGTCAATACCACAACTCAAGATGGTGACAAACCAGTGGAAGCAAAAACATATTCAAATGTTGCAGTTCAAACGATGAAGATTTCAATTGAAGATCAAACGATTAATCATGCAACTTCTGTAGCTAAAGGAAATCAGATACTTCAAGTAAATCAAGAAAATGACACAAACAAGTTAAGGGGAAATCAGATCACAAGAACTCCTTATCGACATCCAAATCACAAGAGTAGACAATTGAATCAGTTAGCATATTTGTATCACTCAAAACAGAAACAACGAACTTATGTTCCAAAGACTACTAATATCAATACAATTCAGTCTTCGGTGGTGCATATTCCAGACTATGGTAGTTAGTGAAATTGGCACTTTTATTCTAGTTTCCTCCCATTCATTGGAAGTAGGGAGATCCGTTGAAAAGTGTAACTAGGTTGGTCTTCATATTGACTATCATTTATGAAGGATCTAGAAATACATGCTCCAAGACCTTGTAGAAGAATGGAAGTCATGCAAACAGCTCTCAAACATCGACGGAAGTCAAGATATATAAACCGTGAAGAACACCTCTCTCAAACGATGAATTACCTCTCTCCAGTCGGCCTAAATATCAGTGATACAGTCGGCTCTATAAGTGGCTGATGGTCGGCCCAATAGCTGGAATAGTCATGCATATATATATATATATATATATACACTTAAAGCTGCGAATCATTTTGTAAAGTAGTTTCGGTCAACAAAGAGATAAGATGGCGGATAGATCTAATATGAATGCAGATATCTCTGAAGAAGGAATGCAGATATGTATGAGTCAATAGGAGTGCGGATTGCACTGAACCTATAGCAGACATCACCAAAGTAAAGAATGCGGACATCACCAAAAGGTAATTGCAGACTGTTCCAAAACAAAACTACGTATTTTAGAGGGTATTCAAATGCGGATATAAGGACAAAAGATTGCGGATTGCAGAGAGTAATAAAATGCGGATAGAAGGACAAAAGTTTGCGGACTTGACAATGTAGATTAACAAGTGAAACTTCGGATCAGTACAGAGTCAAAGTCAAAGATAAATCCGACATTCGGATCAGGGTTAAGAAAGTGCTGATATACAACAAGCAGTTTGATATATATACAGTAAGATGCGGATCTGTTGTTGGGAGTGCTGTACAGTGACATTATAGTGATAGAATGTGACATCATCAGGACTAAGATACAAGCGTAAGGGTTATGATGAATTCTGAAGTGTAAAGTAAGAAAGGTAAATCTGTGATTTACCTTCTTACAATAAAAATGCTTCTCCTGCTTAACATTCGTGTCCTATGCATTTTGGTAATTGACTTGATGAAAGACTTAATAAGCTAAGAAGAGAAGACTTAAGTAAAAGAAGTAAGTTCACAAGTAATTATCAAGAAGAGAATTTGTATTAACTTTAAGCCCTCAAAATTCTCAACAAGATCAAAGCCATAAAGGATTATCTTTATTCCTATTCTAGTCGTGATAAAAATTCACACAAAGTAGTTAGTAACCACAAGATTCCACAAATGATTAATTTAGGATGGTAAAATCCCTTCTCAATTCGACAATTTTGTTTATCACGCAGAGGATCCTATCATCTTGTATCAATGAAGATGACAACTCCAAGAATTCATAAAAGATGTGAACAAATTACAAGACAAGAAACATACGACACACCTTGTCAACAATAAGCTTTGAGGACAAAGATTTTTGAAGAGGAAGCTAATGTAATAAATATAATTTATATAAAAATAATATAAATCTAAATAAATAAACATAATAATAGTTAATTAATTAATAATTTTTTATTTCAACGAAGTTAATTAATTAGGAATGAGTTTATGAAGAGGCATGTCTCTAAAGGACATGACCGTTCATAAAGGGGCACCTGCCTAGGTATATAAGCGGGCCCTCATTTGTAACAATTCAATCATCTCATATGCTCTGTACATTTCTTATATAAATATATTTGTCCTGTTATGGATATTTATATATTTCAGATCTTCTGAGTATTCTGCTGCGTATATGAACTTTGTTCAGAACAGTTTAGCAGAAAACAATTGTTAGTGGCACTCACTACAACAAAGGTAGAATATATAGCAGCCAATGATGCAAGCCATGAAGCAGTATGGCTTCAGAAATTGCTTGCAGGGTTATTTGATCTAGAGTTAGAGCCAACTTTGATATACTATGATAATCAAAATTGTGTGAAGCTTTAAGAGAATCCAGTCTTTCATGATATGTCAAAGCATATATAGATCAAATTCCATTTCATCCGAGACATGGTATTGAGACTCCAGTTCATTTCTACAAATGAGCAGACAATAGACATTCTCACCAAGCCTCTGTTTAAAGTGCAGTTTGAATACTTTAGGGACATATTTGGCGTGATGCAAAATGTCCATTGTCATTGAGAGGGAGCTGTGATGTTTCTCCTACAATGGGTAGGTACTCTCCCTCTGGCGAAGGGTTTCCCAAATCAGTCAGGTGAAGTGACTGAGGGAGTAATGAGTAGCCTGGTACAAGTCTTGCCTATGCCATGTGAAGTGGTTTGGTGTGATTGGGACTACTAGGAGAGGGGAAATATCATAGATACTTGCAACGTAGTCTTGAGACTATGGTGGTAGTTCTGCCCATACCATGTGAAGTGGTTGGGTGTGATTAGGACTACTAGAGGAGAACATCATGGAAAAATGCCTTCCTCGCTAAGAGGGAGTGTTGATGTTTTATATAGCAGCGGAAGGGACATGTGAAGTGACTGAGGGAGTAATGAGTAGCCTGGTACAAGCTTGCCTATGCTATGTGAAGTGGTTAGGTGTGATTGGGACCACTAGGAGAGGAGAAATATCATAGATACTTGCAGCATAGTCTTGAGATTATGGTGGTAGTTCTGCCCATACCATGTGAAGTGGTTGGGTGTGAATGGGACTACTAGAATGGTGTGATTGGGACTACTAGAGGAGAACATCATGGAAAAATGCCTTCCTCGCTAAGAGGGAGTGTTGATGTTTTATATACCAGCGGAAGGTATTCCCTTTCGAACAACATTGTATAATATATATTATATTATGTACAATAATATATATTTACATATTATTATATATAATATAATATATAAATATAAATAATCAATAATTAATTAATAATATAAAGAAAAGAAAATACATGTCTTATTGAAAAGACATGTCTATTAATGAAAAGACACTGAAACTATGTATATATATCAGGGCCCTCAATTGTAATCAGATATCAATAATTATCTCATATATCTTATATCAATCTAATAATGTTTACTTCATTGTAAAAACGAAATTAACGTTGAGATTTTTTTCAAGTGTGTAATTATTGATCATAAGGCAATAATTACCATTTCAAGTGTGTAATTATTGATCATAAGGAAATAATTACCAAGATCTGAAAATAAGAAAGAATTCAACAATGCCTATAATTATTTCATAAGGCAATAATTACCAATCTCTGAAAATAAGAAAGGATTCAACAATGCCTGTGCTATTGTACCTCATTTTCATTTTCATTTGATTTTACTTTGCGGGGGTCTTTTGTGCCCCTATGCTTTGGTTTGTCTATTATTGTTTGTTGTAATTACTAGTCCCTTTGACCTATTTTGGTATTTACTGGACCTTAACAAAAATCCTTTTCTTTTCAATTTTTCTGTGGCCAATCTAGGTGATTGAATTGTCAGTTTGGACATCATTGGCATTTACAAGTTCATTCTAAGAATCTAAGCCATGAGAACTTGTTTCCATGGACTTTGCACAATTCCTACTGCTTTGGAATGGCATGATTGTATTGTTATTGTTGTATGTCAGTTTTCAAAGATGGATGCTCTCATCTCCTGCATCAAAATGGTTGTTGCTCCTACA
The DNA here is from genome assembly GCA_034641835.2 of Pinus albicaulis. Classification (NCBI taxonomy): domain Eukaryota; kingdom Viridiplantae; phylum Streptophyta; class Pinopsida; order Pinales; family Pinaceae; genus Pinus; species Pinus albicaulis. Next base: position 1,360,847,786 of record CM076582.1, on the reverse strand, counting down.
ACTATAGAGTTATTCTTTTGTATCTTTGGACAAATTTTGGTTTACCTTCTAGCACTAGCTCTGATCAGGATTCTAGATTTCTGAGTTACTTTTGGAAATCATTAAGGAAGACGTTTGGTTGTTAGCTTCAGTTTTCTACATCCTTTCATCCAAAAATTCATGGCTAGACTTAGGTACTCATGCTCACCCTCGTCAATGTTTTTTGTATCTTTTGTAAGAAGAGTTAGCTGTGGGACAGGTATGTAAAGTCTGATCATCATACATCACAACTATAATAGAGCTGCTACCCATGCATCTAAGGAGCATTTTCCATTTTAGGTATGTCACGCATTCCAATGTCTTGGTCTGTATGAGATTCTAGTTGCTTTATGTGACCTTATACTCCACTTCGGGGAAAAAAAGGAATACATACACAAAGGTACACGATATTCTATATCAGACATGGGCTGACATTTAGTTTCTCATTAATTCAAGATTGGCGAGTGAATATGGTTGCATTTAGACCAGTGTTACAGGAGTCTCCGATCAATCGTGAGTACTCACGATTCCGACTTTGATCTTTAACCAAATGAGCCAATTTGAATCTCGGCAAGTCAAACTTGTGTTGATCGAGTTTGACTCGTGGTCAATGCAAGTTTGACTTGCGATTTTGGCAATTTGTAGAGGATGCGAGGAGCCACTCGGATTCTGAGGATAAATGTTCGAGGGGTTTTATTTTGTAATTTCGCTTTCACTTCTTGCTGCCCGGTGCGCTTGGAATTCACTTTCATTTCTTCTTGTCACTCGCCTATCCAGAGATGTTGAGGATCAAACAACACCATTGTCATATTCTTCCCTCACTGCGTGCACTTTGGCTTCGATAAACCGAAACCCTTTCTCTAATTCGTTAAAGTCGTGATGGGTTTTGCTGGTCGGCTTCATGTATTCAGTATTAGGCAGTCAACTTCATGGATGAGGTAGCGGCCTTAGCATTGGTTGGCTCACTCGTCCTACTAGGCTATGCTGCTTTCCGGGTTTTCTATGACTTAGGTCCAGCCACGCCACCCTTACACCTCCCAAAGAGTCACCTAAGTGAACTACAAGTCTTCTTACCAAACACGAACTACTTGCCCCGGTGCTCATGCCAGTAGCTATTGACTTGGCTGGTATATGTACATATTTGTGGATACTCTCTGATGGTCGAGCAACATTTTTTTCCTTTAGAAATATCATTTTGAATAAAAGAAACTGGTTGTAGTATGTTAAAGTTCTATATTGTTTTGAATAAAAGCAAACCGTTGCAGAATGTTGGAACTTTACAAGGACCTATAATAATGAAACAATTCCTTAAATTCATTTGTTGTTGTCGAGTGTATAAGTGATCTACCAATGAGTATAACGCATTACTAATCCAAACCTAACCCAATTTAGAAGTCATGCTACTGTAACCCCAAGTAAGATTTTCGCAGGTCCGTGGTGTTGGTTGACAAAAACTTGGAAGTTCCTCATTTCATTTGTACCTATTTTTGAATGTTTTCCAATACTAAATATATTTTATACTTGAAGTATACACATTGTCCTCGTGATTTTTTGGACATCTGTTGATATTATGCAATGTTTGGACATGGCTTTATTGAATATCAGTGAATTTTTCTTTTTTTAATTCAATATATGTGTATATCTTTATTTATTGTATTCACCGTTTTTTCCCGATCCGATTAAAACTCTTCGCTCTTTTGCCTTGCCGATTTATTGCTGATTCCGAGTCTAATAACATTGATTTAGACAAGACAAGCAAAGGTTTCAGAATAAGCACATCAGAAGCTCAAGCCAATCTGGTATGGGCCTTGCACCATTACTTGAGTCATTGGTTCAAACACCTTTTATTCAGATTTATTGGCTGAGCATGGCATATATGATGTGGTTTTTGTGGATTCTTAATATTGTTTTTACCCCTTATGTAGTCAAAGGCTCTTGTTGACTGTTGGTAGACTTTGAACCTGGATTCACATTTGCCTTTTGCTCTGGAGATCTTCACAGATCTGTTGGTTGTGTTCATGGTCCAACAGCAATTGGAAGAGTGGAAGTGGTTAGCACTTATGACCTTTCCATGTCAAAATTGCAACCATTTTATTGGAGTGAATGACTCAAATGTTAATTTCTGAAAACCAGTGCCTAGGTAAATAGATCAGATCTAGATTTACACTACTGGTTTTCAGAAATTAACATGGTATCAGAGCTTAGGATTTGAAGAGAAAAGCAGATCCAAAATTGTTGAGTGCATATCTATCAGATCTGGAGGTCTAAACCTCAGATCTATAGAGTGCTTGAAGGATTAAGCACAAGATAGCCATGGCAGGAAGTAGTCTCAGGTTCGAGGATAGTCTAGATGGGGCTTCAAATTTCTTGTCTTGGAAGGCAATAGTCACACTGCTCTTGAAAGATCAAGATTTGTGGGAAAATGTGGAGAAGGTCCTTGCAATGTAAGCAAATCCCGCAGATAAGGCAGAATAGGACAAAAAGGATGTCAAAGCACAAAGGGTGATATTAGATGCTATGAAAGATCACCTGTCCTGCATGAGGCAAAGAAGACCACAACCAAGAACATGTTTGATGCCCTTGTTTGTTTCTTCTAGAGTGACATTCTAAACCATAAGATGGTTTTGATGCAGAACCTTCGAGAGTGCCAAATGACCAGAACTGACAGTGTTACTAGTTACCTTATGAGGATCACACAGATCTGTGATCAGCTTGCAGCAGTTGGGGAAAAGATCGTGGATGTAGGGCTAGTGAATGTAGCACTAAATGGGTTCACCAAGCCTTCATAATTGTTTGTGAAGGGGATTAGTGCCCGGGAGAACGTTCCAGATTGGCAAACAGTATGGGATGAATGCATTCAGGAGGAGACTTGAGAGGAATCTACAGGCAACAAGTAGGGAGGTGGTGATGAAAATTCGGCCCTCATCAGCAAGACAAAAAGGGGCAAAGGGAAAGTTTCCACCAAGAAAGGTAATAGTGACAAAGGACATCAACCTGGAAAGAAGAAAGACATGAGCAAGATCAAGTGCTTTGTTTTACGTAAGTGATGCCACTATGCTTCTCAGAGTCCAGAGAAGAAGACAAGCAATGGGAAGACACAACAGGTAACAACAACAACAAAGACTTAACTGAGTGAATTTGCAAGAAAGTTCGAAAATGATTTTTCCCTTGTTTCTTGCCTTTCCACCAGCACTATTGTCAGTAGTGCTTCGTAATTGGATCCATCACATGACTGAAGAATGATAATTTTTCAGTCAACTTTTAGAGGATGACTAAGTGATCAATGTAGAGTTTGGTGATGATGCAAAGTATGCAGTGAGGGGACCGGGGTTAGTGTAATTCCAACTTGAGTCAGGAGGATCATTTGTTGCTTAGGAGGTATTGCGTGTGCCTGGTCTAAAGAAGAACCTGTTGTCTGTCTTAGTCATGGAGGACAAAGGTTATGCAATTACCTTCAAGAAAGGGCAGGTGTTCATATGCCTAGAGGGAGCCAGTGCAGACTCCAAACACAACTGTGAGGATTGGAGTCAGGGAAGACTTATATAGGCTATAGGTCAAGCTTGTCCAGGCACTGCTGCATGACAGTGAGAGCCAGTGCGAGCTTTGGCATAGGAGGATGGGGCATATGCATCACAGGGTACTACCCATATTGAGTGAGATGGTCAATGGACTTCCAGAGTTCAATCTGGATCATCAGGGGGTCTGCAGAGGTTGTGTGCTTGGCAAGTTTATCAAGGCTTCGTTTCCTAGCAGTGAGACTTGATCCAAAGGGATTTTGGATCTAATACATTCCAATGTTTGTGGGCCTGTGTCAGAGAGATCAGCGAAGGGTGCATCCTATTATGTCACCTTCATTGATGATTTCTGCAGGAAGACCTGAATCTACTTCGTGGAGACCAAAGACGAGGTCTTAAGTTAGTTCAAGGAGATCAAAGCTCAGGTGGAGAACTTTACAGGGAAGGCAATCAAAGTGCTAAGATCTGACAATGGGGTTGAGTATACTTCCAATTAGTTCAGAGATTTATGCAAGGATGCAGGAATAAAGAAAGAGAAGATAGTTTCCTAGAATCGGCAACAGAATGGGGTTGCTGATAGGAAGAAGAGATTCATCATCAGTTTTGTGAAGGCCTTGATCCTTGATCAGAGTTTGTCGATGTTATTATGGGCAATTATGCCAATGAACCTTTGAGAGTGCCAAATTGACCAGAACTGACAATGTTAACCCATCTCCACTAAGGTACCTCAAGCCATAATTGGGGTGAATTTGCAAGGCTATTCAGATTCAATCTGGGTAGGGAGTGATACAAATCGGAAGAAGAGCAGCTCTGGGTGTCGTTTCAGTTTTGGGTCTGTAGTGATTTCCTGGTTTAACAAGAAGCAGACTTCAGTAGCATTTAGTTTGATAGAAGCTGAGTATATGGTAGCCAGTTTCATGATACCATTTCATCAGAGACAATGTCCCGAAGGGAGCAATCAAGCTCCAGTATGTTCGGACAGATAAACAGGTTGCAGACATACTCACCAAACATTTGGTGACAGGAAAGTTTGTCTTCTTTCGAGATAAGCTTGGAGTGATGTAGAATACCTTCCTTGCTAAGAGGGAATGTTGATGATTGTAGCTCTGACAAATATTTCCACAAAGGCAAAGTGTCCAAGTTGCAGGAATTTTCATTAGATGACTCTTAGAATTAGGAGTTCACTTTATTACTTAATTAGTAAAGTGAATGTCTTTTTATAACGTGAATTTAATTTAATAAAGTGCTTAAGTTTGGGAACTAGTGATTTTATTTGAGCTTTGGACAATTGATCTCAACTCAAGATTATATTTAATCTTGATTGTTGAGATTAGGGATTTGGCCCAACTCAAAATTATAAAAAGAAGTCAAGTGAAAGAGAGCACGCATTAATTATTTTCTCAGGAAGGTTTTGAGAAAAAGAGGACCTTTTGGTTTTCCAAGCAAGGAGAAGAATTGCAGCAGCAGCGAAGGAGAGGGCAGCCATTAATTTGTAGTCTGTACAGACTGTACGGTCCAGCATAGATGTGATCCGGGGCATATTTCCAAGAGCTGGAAAGTTCAGGTTTGCTGGGTTTCGTTTGTATTTTGTTTTTCAGAGCCATTTTCCTAGTATGGGAGCTCTTGTGAGTTTGGAAGTTATTTGAATGATGAACTGATGTTGAAGAGCAGAAAAGTTGTGCATGCATGAAATTTTCTTTTTCTTGCTTTTCTAAGTTTTTCCGCTGCTTTATTTGGTTAAAGAATTCTAGTAATGTAAATATAGATCTGATATATCTACCTAGGCACTGGTTTTCAGAAATTAACCTGGTATCAGAGCTACGATCATCAACATAAAAGCTTGTCATTCAGCAATTGTAATTTCTGTAGTATTAAAATTGCAACCATGTTATTGGAATGAAAGACTAAAAGCTTGTCATTCAGCAATTGTTCGTGCTGTAGCATTCCTGTAAGGAACCTATTTTAACAGTTTTCTTAATATGAGAAATTCAATGAATAATAATAAATCCGGATTTAGCAACCTTCAGATGACACTATATAGAAATTAAATATAAAATGAACTTGGTGATATCTTATCAGTGAATCTTATAGTGTTGCAATTGATGGTATGGATTGAACCCATGATAAAGTATACTGGATGTGTGAACGGTTTGCTGTGGGAAAGCTTAATCATAGTATCATAAATAAAACGATAAGAGTAAAATTAGGTTGTGAAGTTGGTAGCATGTTGTACTGATTTCATGATAGCTTTCAATATTGCAGTGGGGCTCAAGTATCAAGTAAATGATACCATATCCTTATTGGTATAGGAAATAAAAGTAGTGTTTGATTTCACTGTCATTTGTTAGCTTGGACATAAGGTGCTGACTGTTGGCAATTAACTGGCTTAATAAATCTTAATGCCATTTTGAGGGTTTTTGCTTAAGGAGCAAGTCACAAATAAGTGGTTCGTTTTTGCAGAGATGTTGCTTGATGATCTTCTAGTATCAGAAGTTTCAGGATGTTTTGGTTAACAAACATCTCATTAGCAAAGTGGTTCTTGTTTGCAGAGATTTTGCTTGATGATCTTCTAGGTTCAGAAGATACAGCAAGCAGAAGGGGCACTGAAGTTAATTATTACACACTTGAACAGTCTCCTAAATCAGGCTTTTCAAATAGAGAGACTATGGTGAATACTGCTCCAGATGTCAACTCTCCTAGTGTGCCCATGTACTGCTTTCACACAGAACTTTTTTGTTTGCTTGAGCTTTTATTTTTATTATTTGTTGAATCTATTTGATGGCATAAAGGCTATTTTAGTTTTGTACAGTCTAATTTTTTTCTTAAACAAGTTTGAATTGCCTCAAATTTATTCATCGTTGTTATATATGTAGCAATGACAATAAAGGGCTTGAGACATTGGAGAAGGCATCTGCTGCTGAGGCTGAAGCAGTGATTGCACATTTTAAAGCTGCTAAGGCAGCTGCAGAGATGGATATGGAAGGTGGTGAGGAGAGGCCAAAAGAAGAGAGAGAATCTGATCATGAAGAAAGTGAGAATAATGTTGCCTCAGGGTCTTACTTAGCATCTGATTTAGATGATCCCGTTAAATCAGATGTTCGCCTTCATCACAGAGCAGTATGTCTTTTCTAGCTTTTCTTTCAGTGTTTTCAGTGTTTCTGCATACTTGTCATTTGGATTGACATTTATTGAATACTATATGCATTTAGGTTGTAGTTGCTAAAGAACCCGTAGGTAGCTTGGGCAGTCTAGTGCGACAGCTCTCTTTGGATCAATTTGAGAATGAGGGCAGGCGAATGAGCCCCTGGAATCTTGACCAAGCACATGCTGCTAAAAGGCTGCTTACAAAACAAAAGTCTCCTGTTGCTTTGCATAAAAAGGCAAGTAGAAGTGTAGGAATGATAAATTTCATCTCTAAAAGTGACTTCAAGATAATTCTAATGGAAATCTCCTTATATTGGTACAGGTCATTTCGTCTTTGCTTAGGCCTCGTAACTGGAGGCCTCCTGTAAATAGGGGATTCTTCTTGGATTCCTATGAAGTGGGTGAGCTATGTTATACTGCAGAACAAATATTCATGCATGAGCCAACAATCCTACAGTTAAAGGCTCCAGTCAAAATATTTGGTGATCTTCATGGACAATTTGGTGATTTAATGCGATTGTTTGATGAGTATGGATTTCCTTCAACTGCAGGAGATATTACGTGAGTCAAAATTTTTGTTTGTTTTGGCTATGGGAAAGTTTTAATGAAGATCTGGAGCTGGTAAAATCATTAAAAATTGAGAGTGATATTTCATTACCCAAAGCATCTTTACTTGATACATGCTTATCATTACTGCAATTTTTTTTGCTACTAAGCTAGTCTCTGCTTGTGATTAAAAAGAATTTGTGTTAGCTATATAGAAGATGAACTGGTGAAAAACTGGTTGTTTGAGTTGATGCTTAACCCTCAAGGGAATGCTAATGTTCAGCATAGATATGCATAGAATGAGTTTTCTGATCTATGTTATGTTGGTATCATGCGTGGATGTTTTGAATTATGGGGGTGTTTGACATAGTGCATCCCATGATTACCCAAAGAAATGTAATTCCATGCTGTCACCGTGTGGATTGCTGCAGGATAGTTAATTTGCAAATTCTTATGAAAATAGATTTGTGTTTGTATGCTAGTCGAGTAGTGTTTCTGAGAGGACAACTATTGTTCTGCTGTAAACACCTCTTACTCACAACATTCCTACAGAGTTAATATCATATTCTATATTCTTGAGCTGTTCTTCTGTATTATATTCTACCGATGCTTTCATTTACAGTATAGCTTAATGTGAGAAAACTCCTCTAAGAGAGTGAAAATAACCATTGGTTTTCTGTAAAATTCTTTCCAATAACTCCTGTGATTGATCATCTATTTATGCCAATTCTCTTTTCGCTGGTATGGTTCACTGTTTCATTGGCTTAGCCTACTTTTCTGTCATTTATGTTTGTAATCTTTTGTCTCATGTATGGTTGAACAAATAGATTACATTTGATCACTGTTGTTCCTAGGATGATCTTTGCCAATTATTTACACTGTGTTTCAGGTATATTGACTACCTCTTTTTGGGAGATTATGTTGATCGTGGTCAGCACAGTTTAGAAACTATTACCTTGCTTCTTGCGCTTAAGGTAAGTTGTTTAGCATCCTTTAGTGATGCTAAAATGGATTACTAATGTTTTTCTTTTGTATATGGTTCTAAATATTTTATTTAATATTTTATAATCTGCCATTTTAGTCACCAAGAGCTATCTTCTACCACTTTTGTCTTTTTGCAGATTGAGTATCCTGACCATGTACATTTGATTCGGGGAAATCATGAAGCTGCTGACATCAATGCACTCTTTGGCTTTCGACTTGAATGCATCGAACGAATGGTACACATTATGTAATCCGAGATCTCCATGCATTTTATTTTCTATGAAAATTCAGTTTGTTGGATGATAATCATATTGCTTCTGTTTATCATAGCTCTTCTTGATGTTAATTCCAGGGAGATAGAGATGGCATATGGGCATGGACACGCTTTAACCAGCTTTTCAATTGGTTACCCTTATCTGCTCTCATAGAAAGAAAGATTATCTGTATGCATGGTGGGATTGGAAGATCTATAAACTTTTTGGAACAGATAGAGAGCCTGCAACGGCCGATAAGCATGGATGCAGGATCAATTGTTCTTATGGATCTTCTGTGGTACATTTAATTTTCTTTATTTGGTTCATGAATCCCTCCTTTATGTTGAAACATCTTTTGGTTCATAGATTTAAAATCTCAGATGAAGAGGCCTGCATCTTTTGCTGCCATGTGCAGGTCCGATCCAACAGAGAATGATAGTGTAGAAGGCTTGCGTCCAAATGCGAGAGGTCCAGGTCTTGTCACATTTGGGGTATGGCATATATTTGAAATTCAGTCTTTATTTTTCAGTGTTCCTTTCCTCTATTCTTTGAAAACATCATGTTGTAATTTACTTTGGAAATAATCTTATTCATCCATATGTCAATGAGATAATCATAGAGATTGCTTAAAATATTACGATTGCCACATCAAATGTTTTCTAGTCAAGAAGATCAATAAGATTTATTGATCTTCAAAGGTGAGGGCCGAGGCTATTACCTGACAAGATTTATACAATAAAAATTCTTGTACAAAGGGAGTTCTACTTGATGTGATGCTGTATGGAACAAATCAAGCACTGGATATTCAGCAATCTGGTTATTAAAATTTGCCTGAAATGTTGATTTGTTTGATGTTTATATATTCATTTGTATTATATTTTTTTCGAGGGAGGATACATTATGGGAGACCATCTGACACATATCTTGAATAGATCATTCACGAATTTATGTTATATCCCTTCTAGATATGGATCGTGAATTATTCAAAGACCTGTCATGTATCTAAGAAGGAATAAGATTCAATACTTATGTAATGTCCCTTTTTAACTATTTTCCTGATGTTTGAGGAACCATTTTTGGCAATTTTGATTAATAATAGCCTAAGGAAGTTTTGGTGAAGGAAACTTAGGAGAAATGCATTTATTTGCATTCTAGTGGAATGTGGGGGCCACTCACCCACAAACAATACGCACTCAAGGAAGGGAATTCAAATTTATTGAGGTGAAGTCGAATTTCGATGGGGCCCACATGAGGCTCATGACCAGCAATTATAGATAGGAGGAATGAAGCAACATTTGGGGTCTTTTGCCAATTCGAAAATCATATTTGCCTTAGCTATTCAGCTGAGCCAAGTTGTGCTGTTTAGCACAAGAGCTTCCCAAGGAGTGAAGCTCAACCTTTCTTCGGTGGACCGAGAGTGCCACCCTAGGAAGGCTTCCTTTCTATCAGTGAGACTGAAGGATACACCTTGACAGACTTTTACGCATTTCTGGAGTAATCCCGCGCAATTCTGGAGCAACTACTGCGTAGAGGAAGATGCCATGCTGTTAGTGGAGGAGCAACGAAGTTGGGTGCTGAGTTGAGGAGCTACAGGAGCATTTCTTGATCATTTCCAGGTGGGAGGAGTGTAGCTATAGCAGAGGAGACACTACCACACGCAGAACACACTTCCAGAGCTCAAGACTGCGTCACTCTCTCCATGACTGCAAAGTCACTGGAGTGAGGTATTTTGTGGAAGCACAATCTAGAGGAGTTAGGAGCTAGGGTGTTGAGAAGTTGGTTGGAGGTTTATTTGGAGGAGATTGCTGGAGTTTTTGGAGCAGAGATTGACAGGTTCAACCATAGTGACTGTTTTCTGGTTTGGAGGAGGGCCAAGCTATGAGGGACCAGTTTTGGGATGTCAAAACCAAGGGAAATCTTTTTTGGGTTTTTCTAGGTTTGGGGCAAGGAGCTTACCCTCAATTTCCTAGAATTTTCTGGGCAGTTTAGAGAGGGAAAATCAAAGGTTGAAGTTGGCTAGTAGTGTAGAATCAGAGAGACATCACAACTTCCTGGAGAGCAGAGTTATTGCAGCAGCTGGGCATTTATGTTTTTATCACCCGAGGCTTGGAGATTGCCTTGTGCAAGCCCATGTGCACTTTCTCCAATTCACATTGTACTCCAACATTATTATCTAATAAAATTGGCCAGTTTGGTGTTCCGGGAAAATTTCCAGTTTTATATATATATATGTTCGTTGAATATTTCTGGGTTGTTATATTGCATGTCTTCGTTTATCATTGTAAATTTTTAGTAGGAATATTACAACTTATCTTGACATATCCGAGGAAGAGGGGTAAAAGATCTTGCAACATTGGTTTCAAATTCACATACTATTGTCATTTAAGAGTTGTCTTATTTTGCCTAATCTTAATGGTTCTAGGTTGTGGTGAAATGAGAAGTTAAATTTAGTCAATATTCATGTCCTCAGAGTAGAAAAGGATAGCCAGTGTCTGACTAGAATGCAATTACATGCTAATTTGGCTTGTAACTATCCAATCCATCTATTTTGTGGCACTATTTTGTCTTTAAACCATTTGAAAAGGTTGTCCTAATTTAAACTTGAAGTATGTTGCTTGTACTACCCCCTAACCCAAGGCCTAGCTACATTAAGAATTTTAATTTAATCACCAATTAATTAATTTTGTGTTGTGATGGATGGCCCTTTGTTGGGGAATGTTGAGTTAGATGTGCCATGCAAGATTGTCAATGTATGTAGAGATAGTGTTAGGTTGGATTGCCTAGGTTTGGGGACTAAGTTACCAGGATTTGGATACAGATACAGGTCCGGATCTTGATTTGCTAGTTTTTTGAAAGTCCAGGATCCAAATATGACAAGGATACGTCAAATACAAAAATAAAATAAAATATAATAATATTTTTAAAATTAAAAAAAACACTTTTAGGGTTCAAAAATCAAATCCATTTATAAATCACAACATTTAAAACTGAAACCATTAGATGTATTATAAATATGAAGACTGCAACATTGAAATGATGCATCCTCCTTCATACAAAAAGGCTAAAATCATAAATGATAATAGTAAGTACAAAAATGAGCGTCTCATCCATGATCACTCTGCTAATATCATAATGTGCAGTTTGTTTAACTACAAATCCTCAAATGGATCTACATTATCTTCTGCATATTGCAACTCTACATCATGAATAGATGATGGGGGTCTTAGAATGTAGGATGTTGCATCAGTAGGCTGGAATGGTGGTGGAACAATATCCTCAAGTAGGTTGAGGTAAGTTCTGGTATTCAGTGTCAGGTTCAAGTCAGAGATTTTGGGCTCCACATCGCACATCCTACTCAGACCTTTTTTTATACTCTAGTTCAACATGTGATAGAAGATGGAGGTTGTAATGAACATACATAAGATCTTCAACCTTTGCTGCTCCTTGCCTGTTTCGCTACACTGAATGGATGAAGCCATATGTACTCCATTTCCTCTTAGCTGATGAGGAACTAGCAACCTGTGATAACAACTTGGTGGCTAGAGTGGAGAGATGAATGCTATCCCCACCATGGAAGCCCCACCAAGTAATAGGATCAAGATGCCCTCGATCATCCATAGCTATTAGATCTGAAAAGCTACCAGTAGATTGTACAAATCCTTCAAATTCTTGGCATACTTCCATTGCAACTCGCACATCTCTATAAATTTTCCTCAAGTTGTCTTGTATCCTTTAACCACTTTAGAATCCTTGTTTGGCACTGTTCTACCAGGTAAAGACAAAATTTTGGAATGATAATATTTGGGGTGCAATGCATAGGCCAAAAGGTGTAATGCTGTGGTCATTTTGTTCTACCTTTTTGTAACTGTGTCCTTCACTTCATAATAGAATGTTTCAAAAGGGTCATTTTCACTTGCTTTTATTATTTCCCTTATCCTCTTCAACATACTATCAATGTTTTCATAAACTTCCCCCAAGCAAGGTGTATCTATGTCAAATGTCCTGATCAAGGTCAAGATTGATTCAGTAAATTGTAGAAGGTATTGGACCTTGCCCCACCATGCATTATCAAGAATGATGGACTTGATTTTTTTCCCTCTATCTGAAGTGGAAGTCCTCTATGATTCCCAAAGAGGGTCAATGGCGATTGCTTGTAATGTTTGTCTCACTTCCACAAGCCTCTTTGTGACAAGAGTGTGGGAGACAAAATGAGTTTCAACAACCTACAAGTTTCAAAAAGTCAAATCTCGAATGAGAAAATATATATAAATTTGTAATTAAGATTAAGAATTTCCAATACAAATAATATTTATTAAAAAAGATTACCTTTAGTAGCTCCAACTTTGCAAAACCTCGATATATGGCCTGGGACATTGAATGATTGGTTATGAACATTTGGATTTCTTTTCCTGCTACATATATTTCATTAATCCATTTAATCTCACCAATATTGGCAAACATAAGGTTCAATGAATGTGCTGCACATGGAGTCCAAAAGATGTGATCATATCAACCCTCTACAATCAAACCTGCAGCGTTTCAAACCTGTGCACTGTCCGTAATGACTTGGACAACATTATGTGGCCCCACACTTTCTATTGATATTAATAAGAATTGTGGATATGAAAGATGCATCTTTCTCTATTCCACTGCAATCAACAACCTTCAAAACATTTCTCCTCGGGGGCATACTGCAATGACATTAATTAATGGGCGGATTCTTTGGTCTTTCCATCCATCATAAATGATGGACACCCCTGTTTCCGCCCATGTATCCCCATTTTCATGTAGCTGTCTATCCATGGATTGCCTTTGTGATGCCAACAAAGTAATGCAGACCTTTTCATATCCAGGGTTTTTGTATCCTTTTGGCACTTCATTAACTGCCTTAATCATTTGCTGCCAATAAGGGGAACACACCAAATTGAATGTTAGCTCATTTGCATAGATGCAACAAGCTACATGTTCATCGGCTATGTCTCTACCTTTATTATTGAAGGCTGCTTTAGGAGGGCCTAGAGTGGGCCTTTTATTAGTTGTGGCAACAGACCTAAATGGCAATGGAGGCCTAGTTGTAGATCTTTGCACAAGGTGTTTTCCATATGTGTGTTGATGCACTATTTAAAATCAACGGATCACTTGCAAGAAATGATGTTATAATCTCTATTGATCCTACTCAGGATAATAATTATGTTAGTACTGAATGTGCTAACCAATTAGTGATTCCTGAATTGAACATAATTGAAATGATGGATTCGATGAATAATAAACAATATAACATAAACAATCTACAACTATGCATTGGAGACTATATTTTTGCCTACAATTCATCGTTAAAACCTTATTTTGTGAAAATAGTGATATAATTTTGTGTTCGCCCTGGATGGAATCACTAGGGTCCTTTATCCTAAATACGAAAAAGAAGTTTTTGACATTTTCCCACAAAAAGAAAAAAACAACGCTGCAAGACATTACTTTGAAGCGAGATCCAGTGACGCCAGAAGACATACAAGTTATCTCAAAAGTAATTCTTCAAGAAAGTAAAAAAGTGATACAAAATATGCAAAGGGAAGTTGACAAAATCACTGCTGACAAAAACAAAAAAATTACTCTTCTTAAGGACCATAGCGAGAAAATACTCACTCAAATTAAGAAACTTAAAATTGATAAGCAATCGTTGAAAAATAAATGAGAAGAACCCATCACAAAAGATGTATCGAAGTCGTCAGATGCAAGGTTACTTGGGAGCAGGAGCGACATTTTTAGAAGCTCTCGGTCCGGGAGCGAATTTTTATATAATATATATATATATATATATTTTTTAAAATATCTTGATGCATATATGTCAACAAAAGCATGTAGAATGATGAATTAGACATAAAAACCACAAAAACATAGATTGAACCATATAACATCAATCATCTAGAAGTTATAATCTTTATGAACCATGTCCACAAGTTAGAAACATGCAACATATTGACTCTTGAGTCTCATGATTCATCAATCTTAAAGTTTCAAGCTTTCAAAATTCAATATATAACATTTATCTTCATTGATTCATTGATCACCGTAGTTGTACTTGTAAGCTAATAAGTGTAACCATTACAACAAAGAATATTTAACATGAAATGAAATGTTATAAAATGAAACGAAATGAAACAACTTTCAAATTTCATGAAGCATCATATTCATGATTCATAATGACTTATAACTGCCAACTTTAAAGTTTCAAACTTCAAACTTAAATTGTCATTTATTGTTTACAAAAAATATCATAATATATATGAAAGAGTCAAGTTTCAACAGTTATAAAATGTTAAAAACTACTAGAAACTAGAAAAGACTAGTAAATATATTTATCTATTGTTTGGCCTCTTGCCACGAGAAATGTCTTATTTTTGAACAGATCGTGGTAATGGTGGTCTTCTAGCAGTCTCCTCCCACATAGTACCACGACCAGAACTAGAAGGCACATGCCCTCCATGTGATGATGTAGGTGGAGGTGGCGTCAACAAAGGAACAATAGTTGGAACTCGAACACTGGCACTGGCACTGCTATTGGATGGTGGATGTTACGGTGGCATGGATGCTGTTGCTTCATCATCATCTCTCAGAAGTTCTGCTTCCAATTCTTCTAGATGTATAGTGCCATCCTCCAAATTATCGTCCTCTAGATTGTTGTCCCAAACTTTATATGATAGATTCTCATAAGCCCTATCACAATAATGACTCAACAACCTCAAGTTGTAGTGCACACAAATCAAACTTTCTGCTTTGTTTTCATTGAATTTGTTTCTTCTCACATTATGGATGAAGCTGTAGGTGCTCCAACACCTCTCTGCAGAAGAAGTATTTACAACATGTGAGAGAATTTTTTTGCCAATTTTGGCAAAAGTCCCATGCTGCCATATGCTTCCCACCATGTGAGAGCATCAAATCTGTCTCTATCTTCCATTGCATGCAAAGAACCAAACAAACCAGTGCAACTAAAGTATTTGCCTAATTCAAGGCGCATATTAGCACACTCCTCACTGTCAGGGACCAGCTTGTCTAATGCTTTCATATATCCCTCTTGTACCTCTGGATCTGTATGAGGTTTGATCCTAACCCCACCCCCAGGTGCAGGTTGGCCCAACCAAGATGGAGAGTAGTATTTTGGCATAAGGATATACATCAACAAGTTGGGATCATTTTCCTTAACATCATCTTTTATTTGCCCCAACATGCTATCCATTTGCTCATACACCTCCCCAATCACTGGTTTATCTGTACTTGCAAAGTAAATCATGCTATAAATGGTTTGGTAAAATTCAAAATTTCCCTCACATGTGCCCAAAATAGACCATCAAGAGCGGTCTCCTCCACCTGTTCAAAACCTTGCCTATCAACTATTGTTGTTGCCCTATCCTTTAATACTTTCCAGTGTGGACTTGATACCATGCTAGCCAATGACTCTCTTACTTTCAAAAGGCGTTTGAAGGTGAGGAAATGCCTAGCAAATCTAGTCTTTGCAATCTTCAACAACTCCAATCTTGAGTGACTGCGGAAAAGCCCATGGTTATTGCTATGATTTGTAATAAATCTTATCATTTTTTTTCTTTTCTTGTACAAATCACCAATCCATTTGTATTGAGGTTGTTTTTTTTTTAATTATATCATGCATCAAAAGGTTCATTGTGTGAACCAAACACCCAGATCAAAATATGTTGGGGTATTTCTCATTAATAATTGCTCCCACTGCCTTACAATTAGCAGCATTATCAGTGATGACTTGGACGACATTGTATGGCCCAATACGTTCAATTGTGTCAAGTAATGGTTTTGCAATGTTGATGCTGGTATTGAACTTATCTGAGTAATCATATGATGAAAGGAAGATCACACCACTAACAGAGACAACAAGAACACTTATCAATGGCTTGCCTTTTACATCTACTAATCCATCAGATACAATGGACACCCCATGCTCATTCCAAGAACTTGTCATTCTACTCAAAGAATGAGTTATTTTTTCTTTTTCATGATCAAATCCCACGGTTCTAGCCTTGTCATAACCATGGCTCTTGTATCCTTTGGGGGCATAATTAATGGAAGAAACCATTTCATGCCAATAAGGTGAGTGAAGAACATTGAATGGTATCCCACATGCATAGAGAAACCAAATTTTTTTTGAATCTGGTGACATCATTCCTAGATCCTTCGTCAAGGAAATCTGATATGGTTCTACGCCTTAAAGAGATGTTTGTTCTTGTGCCAGGTGTGCCTCCATATCCACTTCCATGGGTGGAAGTTGATGGACTTCTTTGTGCATGATGTGATGGTGGATTAGGTTCTAAGAAACCCTTAGATCTTTTAGATTTGTATTGGGCTTTCTCCTCTTCCCTTGTGTATTTGGCTCTATCTGTTGCTGGCACACTTACACAAGTTTTGATTCCTACTTGTTTATCTCCATCCCATGGCATTTTCCCACAAAGGTGCCTTCTAGCATGGGTGTATGAACCCGTGTATTGTAGAAACGAATACTAATCCAATCAATATCACAACTCAAGAAAATGACAAACTAGTTGAAGGAAAAAATATTCAGATGTCGCAGTTCAAACGATGGAAATTCTAAGCGATGATTCAACATGCAACTCAACAACATCAGTACCTGAAGACGATCAGGCCACACTCATGATAAGGAAAATTCATATCGAAAGAACACCTTATCGACATCTCAATCACAGGAACAAACATCTCAATCAGTCCACATATCTATACCACTCAGACCATAAGAGACAAACTTATGTTCCAAAGAAACTGAAGTTTGCACAACCCAATCTTGTTATAACAATTCATCACAAGTTTCTAGCAACCGCAAGATTCCATAGCAGATTGATTTAGTATGGACAGATCCCTTCTCAGTTCTACTATTTTTTATCACTCCAAGGATCTTATTATCTTGTATCAATGAACATAACAAATCAAAGAATTATAAAAGATGCAAATAAATTACAAAGATAAAGAACAAATGACATACCTTGTCAGCAATAAGCTTTGAGGACAAAGCTTTTTGAAGAGGACGACAATGTTATTAATGTAATTTATATAAAAATAATAAAAATGTAAATAATGTACCTTCCTAGGGTATATAAGTAGACCCTCACCCTCATTTGTATCATCATCTCACTTGTATTCAAATATTCTTATTTAATTACTTGTCCTACAATGGATGTCTTTGTCTTCAAAGTATTTTGAAAATTATTGCAATATACGAACTCTGTTCGTTACATTGATATGTAAGCGTAACCAAACTTTGTTTGTTACAACTTGCTTACCAAGCGCACACCCTTTACACACTCCATCCTGCTCCACCTGGATCTATGGAAAACCGATAACCATCTTTTGCACCATCAGAAGAGCTCTGTAGTGTAGGTGCCCCATCCTCCTATTCCAAATCTTGCTCTGGCTGCCATTCTCATGGATGAGAGCCTTCACCGGCTCCCTTTATAACATATAGAGATCCTTCTCCCTTCTACAAATCACCCACTTCTTGCTGAGATTGGTCCCTTTCGGCTTAGTAACCACTTCACCTCCTGTAAAGCTGACCTCCAGTCCTCGGTCTTCCATGGTTGAAACTGAAAGGAGATTCTTCTCCAACCTTGGTACATATAATACCTCCTTCACCTCCATGATGCCACCTGAGTCCATGTAGAACTCGATACTCCCAGTGCCCTCGACTGCATACTTGACCTTGTCATGAAGCTCCACATTTACATCTTTGGGCTCCTTGGTCATGATGGTCAAGAGTTCCCGAAATCTTGTCATATGAAGAGATGCTCCACTATCCATAAACCAAACACCTTCGTGACATTCCAAAAGGGAAAGATATTAGAGTGAAGTTTTTCTCAAACTTTTCCATCTCCTCCATATACGCAATAGTTGTTGTAGTAGTCTTTCCCTTGCCCTTCTTTTTGTTAGGACAATGATTGGCAAAATGCCCAAACTTATGACAAGCAAAGCATTTAACTTTGCTTATGTCCTTTTCCTTCTTGTTATGTGAAGATGCTCCTCCACCCTGGCTTTGCTTGGCTTTCGCTCTACCCTTTTTCACTTGTGCAACAAGAGCAACTTCATCCTTCTCCTCACTGCTGTTTCATTGTCCTCCAGTCAAGGAATTTTCCCAGATCTCCTTTTGGGTGAAGTCATTCCATAATCAGCTCCAATCAAGAAGTTGTTGACGAGCAAGAATCCCATCCACAAAAGTGTGCCACTGCTTTGCGCAACCCTTCAAAGCAACTTTAACCAACTCGGAATCATGCACAATTTCTCCAACAACTGCAAGCTTATCGTGACCCTATTGGACTCTCATGAGATAAGATGCCACGGTCTCAGATCTATTCATTTTAATAGTGTTCAACTTCTCTTTCAACACCATTTTCCTGTTCTCGATTGTACTCTAATAAAGATCGGTCAGAGCTAACCACATCTGTTATCCGATGTTCTTTCCTGATATGTGGGGGATTATATGATCCCTCACACCATCTAAAATTATGCAGTGTGCTTTGATATGCTTCGCCCTATGCTCAGATGCAAGATTTAGATCTAAAAGTGTTGGAAAATTCAAAGTGGCAGCTATTAATTCCAATTTTCCTTAACCTTAATATTTTCTTGTGAACTTTGTTAATCTTCTTATGTTCTTTAGTTAGTTATTTTCATCAAACAAATATCAAGAATGAAACAGTAAGAATAGAGGATACAAAAATTAGGCTCTCAGCCAGGGCAAAACGCCTCCAAGGGGAAAATCCAGAAAACCCTTCTCTTATAAAATCTGCTTCGAATGAGACTCAAAGACTCAAGTCCTAGACCAAGTCCTCTTCCAAGTACCAAGTCAGCCCTTCTAGCAAGTCCTTCCTTGATCTTACTCTAACCAGCTTCAAAACTGCAACTTAGACTTGCCAGCTTCAATACTGCAACTCTTCTGCGACTTCAATCCTACAACAGCTACACAAAACCCTAAGACAACTCTTCTTGCAATCCTCCTTTGAGAAAAACAAGTCTTCCCAAGGTCAATGAGATCCAAACAAAATACTCGCTCTTCCTGCAACTTGATGCTACACTTGCAACTCGAATTTGCAATTTCAGCGCTTCTAGGAAGCTGCAGAAACACTAGATTTCGCATGTGTGAGAGAGATGGAACCTGTTATTGCTCAAACTAGCAGGGGTCCTAGGAGGGGATCCTAAGGAGCAACTACTAGGTCGAATGGCAACAATGGAGCAATAGCCCACTGTTGCCTCGGCTAAGGCTCCCTGCTCTTTACAAACTTTCACCGATGGGAGGAGACTCGATATAAGGGGAATCACTAGATGAATAGATCAATAAGAGGATAAGGACTGATTCCTAATGCCTATTCACAAGAGAGGCTCAATTAAATAACTTTCTTGCTTTGAAAGCAAGGTGATGGGCTCTCTAGGAAATGCTAAGAGGACTCTTGAGCCTAGGTTTGAGCAGATATGCCTTAACAAGGGGCTTCCTAGACTTGAGGATACTTGAAGAGAATTGGCCTTTATGTGATCTTTGTGAAATTAGAGTTGTAGAGTTGTGGGACCACAAAGGACCAAGTGGACCCATAATTAGGTCAAGGGTATGGAGTTGATCAACCAAGGAGGGTCTTGAACTAATTATGGAAGAGAAGAGGATCAAAGGAAACATTTTCTTTTGAAGTTTAAATACAATGATCCAAATGAGGACACTAGCCAACGTAAACCTAGGGCAAGAAATGGTCTGTGAGCAAGGGCTTGCCTTATCTCGGGATCCCACTGTCGGAATTGCTTCAAATTTGGAGGGCCTCTTGAGGAAAGCCTAGTGCCGTTATGGACCAAGAAAGATGACCTTCTTTGCAGACAAAATTGAGATAGAGGAAGTATAACAAGCTGAAGGAGGAAGTCATAGGAAATGAGTTGGAAAGAAGTGTGTTCTTTAGTGTACAAGAAGCTAGAGATATTGAGGAGGAATTTATAGATAGTCTGCAAAAAGAAGAAGAGACAATTGAAGCCTTGAAGGAAGAAGATACTTATGTTTTTGAATATGAAATTTTGTGTGTGGTTGCAGGGTTGGCAGGTGGTGATTATTTCTTGATTGATGTATTTATGTAGGCTAATGAAGAAATGAGACTTCTCGAGGAAATGGTAGAAATGGAAAAGTTTTATGAGCCTATGTTTAATAACTTTGAAGAATTCAAGGTTAACGAGGAAGCGGTTATGTCAAAGGAAATCGAGGGAGCACCATCCTTGATTTTTGACCTAGAGGAGGATGGAATGACATCATTTCAGGAATATCATGTAAATGTAGAAGATGGAGCAACAATTGAAGAAGAAGAGTTGTTTCAGGAAGATGTGTTCGAGGAGATTTCAATTGGAAGTCTCGTGCTTGTGGAAGAAAACACAAGTGAAGATGAGGGTAAAATTTTGGAAGAGTGGCTGATAAAAGACCTAATCATGGAGGATATGGAGACAATTCAAGGTAATTTTGAATTGTTTGAGGAATTGAACTTCTTAGAGAAGAGGATAGAGAGCCAAAAACTATAGATTCAAACTGCAAGGGCAGAGTTAGAGGAAGAGGAAACAATGTTTAGAAATAATGAGAAGAAGACTGTAGATGTGGACAAAAGATTAGTAAAGGGATGTGCAAACCAGAAGTGAAGAAGAGTTTATTAACTCTTGTGGAAGAAGAGGATATGTAGCAGTTTAAGGACAATATCAACAATGGAGTTTAATCAAAATTGGAGATTGATGAGATGATAGAGGAAATGTGGACGCTGATGAGGAAGACATCCAAGAAAAGGTACAACAAAAAGAGGAGGACAACCAACAGAGAATTGTTGCTGACTGAGGCAGTGTGCATCAATAGAGCAAGTGGACAACAACAACATAAAGTTTGGAGACTTGGAGAACTAGGCACAGTAAAGCAACAACAACATAGCAAGGAAGAAGATCAACGACATACAAAAGCTTGGGACCCAGGAGGATTTTTTATTAGCATGAAGAAAGCATTTGATTAGGAGACCATGATTCTTTTCGACCGTGGGAGTCTGATGCAGGAGCATCCCACTTCCAAGTCAAGACCTATTTTGACTAGATCTAGGGGTTTCATTTACCAAGGGAGTTGGTTCCCTAATTGATTGTAATTATTAATTATTTGTATTTTCCTATGATTTTATGAGAAAATGTATCTAAGTAAGGAATATTGTAACTAGATATCTTCTAAAAGAGAAATCTTGACAATATTTGGGAGGATTAGAGAGACTTCAGGATTAGTTAGATTTGTGGATCTAGAAATCTTGGAATAGAGGTTTAGGTGAGGATTTTGTGGATCTGAACTGAAAAAGTTCATAATCCCTTGTACTTAATAATGTAAAATAGAGCAGAGTAAGGGACGAAAAAGAAGGATTTGAGAGGAATTGATGGAAAATTAGGGCCACGAGGCTCAGAGGGCCTTTCAATGTAAATCTAGCTAGGAAGGCTTTATTCTGAGCTATATATATATATATATATATAGAGAGAGAGAGAGAGAGAGAGAGAGAGAGAGAGAGAGAGAGAGAGAGGAAATGGTTTGTTTTTGAGTGCTGAATGCATGAAATCAAATCTTGTCCATTGTTCGAGAAAACTTTTATAATATGGAGTTAGTCCTTGTAACTATGGCTAATGTTGAAATGCAAATATGTTGTGAGAAGCTCAAGAGGGATTGACGCAACAACAGAAGGGCACATAAGAAGACTGGAATGTTGACGAATGTAACTAGTATCAGTCTTAATAATTGTTTTTGAGTTATAATGAAATGTATTTGTCAAAAGAAGAAAACGAAAATTTTTTTATTAAAAATAAAAATTATTTGTTAGCATGGTTTTCATGCGTTATTATTTTATTTCTAGGTCAAAGCCTCCATTGTAGGCTTCTAGTGTTTATGTCAAGAGTCCTTGTCCATGTCATCATGTAATAGACCCTTCTTGGGCTTTATCTATCAAGAAAGAAATTTATTTTGATTCAAATTGAGTCATTTAGGCCATCTTTATAGCTCAAGGAAGACACGTCGCCCTATTTGGGAGCCAAAAACCACTATATAAAGGCAACAAATCGACCTCATTTGGAGGAGACAAAAAAAGTTTGATCTGCAGTAGCTGGAGGAGAAAAAGAAAGGAATTCCCAAGAAGAAGAAGAAAACCCTAGCGAAGAAGAAGGAGACACTTTTCAAGCAAGAAGAAGCTGAAATTATCTCTTTTAATTCACGTGCAAAATTTTGAAGTTGCTGGGCGGCTGAAATTTCAGATTTGCAGTAGGGCCGAAATTTTGAAAGCTGCGAGCTGAAATTTTTTGTTGTAGCTGGGTTGAAGCTAGTTGACAAGATGAGACTACTGAAGTTTGCACAATCATCTTGGGAGGTTGACTTGGTGGAGTGAGACACTTGTCAAGCAAGAAGAAGCTGAAATTATCTCTTTTGACTTACACGTGCAAAATTTTGAAGCTGCCGAGGGGTCGAAATTTCAGATCTGCAGTAAAGCCGAAATTCTGGAAGCTGGGAGCTGAAATTCTGTGTTGTAGTTGGGTTGAAGTTAGTTGACAAGATGAGACCACTGAAGTTTGCACAATCATCTTGGGAGGCTGACTTGGTGGAGTGAGGGAAGGTCTTTTGGTCTAGTCAAAGGTCATGGTATGTCTCAATTTGATTTCAATCTACTAGTGTCAAAGAGTTTGACTGGGTTTTCCCCTTCATAGGGGTTTTAGCCCTGACTGAGAGCCTACTTTTGGTGTCATTGATCTTGATGTCAAGAAGATAAAGAAGAACATAAAGAAAGCTAATAAGAATACAAGAATATCACAAGAAATTGTCAACATAAGAAAAACTTTCCGCCTTTTTGATTTTCTAACATGATACCAGAGCTAAGGTAAAAGAAGAGAAAAGGGAGCTTGAAGATCTATTGATAGAAGGGAGGATCAAAGAAAGACAAGATCATAAGACGAAGGCTTATTGAAGGGAAGAATTGACATCTAGAAAATCTATGACAACTTCAATGAAGACAAAGAATAAGCTAGAAGGAGTCACCAAGTATAGAGCATGGAAGAAATGGATGGATCTGATCCTTGTAAAACACTAAGTATTGAAATTTGTTCAAGGAAATGTGAAGGAACCCGCAGATGATGCATGGAAAGAAAAATATAAGGAGACCTATGTTGCCAGGAAACGTGGGTGCGGGTGCGTGTGCGGGGACGGGGACGGGACTTTTTGAAACAGGGTGCATGGGTTCGTCGGGGGTATATATATATGTGTGTGTGTGAATTTGTATAAAACAAGAAAAATAAAATATTTTTTATTTAAAAATTAAAGTTTAAACTTCAAAGATTTAAACATGCACATCATTGAACATTCAACATTCACATAATGATATATCATATCAGTCTTGAGTACTCTTGACTCTTCAAATAAATTAAAATTGATAATACATTGAAATTTCAAAATTTCTTAATAGATTAAGATAGATTGAAGAGTGCAATGATTATATGAGTTCCCACTGTCACTACTAACAGCAATGTATGCCCTAATGATATAGAAAATTACTGCTGAAAACACTACAGTCATAGTAAGAATGTCTTTGTCACAACATACCCATCAGAAGATGATACTTGCATCATGGTAATGCCATCCAAGTGAAGCTACTATACAAGTAACAAATGACAACATTCTGAAAACTTCCTTTGCAGGACTTTCCCATGCAGTTAGAATCAATTGAACATGAGCATCTACAATTTCATCAATTTTAAAGACTATAGTGTCAGCGATTATTTTCACTTATAACACTTTAGATATAGAAGGAAGATGAATTAAACACACCCCTTTTGCCTTGTTCCCTGTGCATGTATCCAGTAGTCTAATCTCGAATCAACAACCTTGGTATTTGGGTGTATTAATATTGTGCCTTCTTTTCTTTCGGGAATACCTAAGCATATGGGGTATTTGTTGTTAGTAAACATTGTCCGTTCAACTAATATTTTCCATGTTGAACCCACTTTTAGTTGCACCTGTAACTTTGCAACTACACTTACTAGAAATGTGTGCAGTCTTCCAGTTTCCTCGAGATTTTGTATTCTTTCATTCCCTTCTCTGATTTCATGAATTTGTGAAGTTCCTCCTTCATCTCTATTAATGAATTCAAGTTGCTCACTTAATAAGTGGGTGAGGTTGCTGCTTGCTGTGCCGAGGGTGAGTCGCTGTGCGGTGAGGGTGAGTTGCTGTGCAGTGAGGTGAGGTAACGATTGCTGTGGGTTGCGGAGTCCGAGTGGGTAAGTTTTAACTTTTTAAGTTTTAACACAAAAAAAAATCGCAATAAGAATAGTCAAGTCATATTTAATTTTAATTTTAATAAAAAAATCTTAAATATTAATTTTAATAGCGATTACTAATAGTCGAATTTAATAAAATAAAATAAAAATTTAACCAAACTTGTTGTCGAAGAACCCGAAAAGAACCCGTTTTTGGGGTTCTCCGTCCCCAAATCAGCAAAAGAACCTTGATTTTGTGTGGGAAGTCTCGGGTTCTTCCATGAAGAACCGGGTTCTTTAGGGTGCTTCTGAGAAGAACCCGTCAAGCACCCGGTACTTGGGGACGGGAACCCAGTACGGGTTCGGGAACCCTACCCTTGGGTGCGGGAACCCGTGCAACGTAGAAGGAGACAAACATCATGGCTATGAATCTAATTGTAGATGGAGTAAATAACAACCTAATCCCCTATATATCCAATATAGACACTGTAAAAGGGATATATGAGTCTCTTTCCAAACCATTCACCTTCAAAAACATTGGACAAATTACTAGTCTCAAGAATGAACTAAGAACAATGAAGATGAAAAAATATGACACTGTATCTTCATATTTTGTAAGAATCTCTTGAATAAGAGATGAACCCAGGCCATTGATGAAGCTATTCCAGAAAAGAACATGTGATTGCTACACTGTTAGGTATACCAAAATTATGGAGCTCCTTTTCATCATGCATTGGCAGTTGGAAAGAAACTCCATCATTTAAAGAAATGTGGAATGCATGCAGTCAAGAAGAAGCTCACATCTCTTTAGCAAGTAACAAGAAGGAAGAAGAGGACAACACTTCAAATGCTTACTCTGCTTATCACAAGAAGGGAGTGGACAAGAAGTTTAAAGGACCAAAGAAGATGATTGACCTATCCAAAATTGAATGTTACTATTGTCATAAGATGGGGCACTACAAGAAGCAATGTCTAGAGAATCCAAGGAACAAGTAAGGAGAAAGAGAACATGCAACAATTGTTGAAGAAACCCCACTTAAGAAGAATAGGAATGAAGAATCTGAAGTCAAAGACTTATAGTATTAAGTCTTCTCTTACATATCCTTCTAAGTCTACTATTTTGAGTTTTGTAAAGTTTTTCTTTTATGTTTTGATCTAATATGTCTTGTTAGAAATTCTTGAATTGTTTTTGATAAGTTGTAGATAGTGTAGGACGACTCTATAAGACCTGCAAGTACCTGCGGGTCTTGACGGGTTTTATAGCGAGACGTGTCACTCGCATAAATCTCACGATTTCTACTCGTACCCGCCAAAACCCACATAAAACTCGGCAACCCGCATTGAACCTGTGAAGAACCGCATAAGACCTGTGGAGACCCTCAAATTTTTATTTTTTTATTTTTTTTTTGTGCTTAAAATTTACCATATTTTAAGTTTTTATTTTTATTTTTTATATTTATTTATTTATTTTTCTGTATTTTTCTGAGTCTTATACGAGTCTTATATGGGTCTTTCCCGAGTCTTATACGGGTCGCTGATTCAATAACTAGATGAGTCTTATATGAGTACAAGTCGTGCAAAATTGGTTGTCGGTATCCCTCAGAAAGATTGAATTAAGAGGGTCTTCACCATTTTACCAAAAGGCTTGCAGAATACACAAGGATTATGAAGAAAACTTCAAAGAAAGACTTGAATCATGAAAGAAGCTCTGTTGCAAATGAAGCCCTTCGGAAAAGATGATATCCTACAAGGCTCGTTAAAGAACAACTCAAGGTATGTCTCAGACTACAAGATTTGGTGTAAGATTTTCCTCATACAAAAAGGTATGATCATTCTCATTCTCATTTGTTTTGTATTACTCTCTTATGTCTAGGGTTTTGAATCATAAAGATTATTTTTAGGATGATTAATTGCTAGATTGAATCTACCCTTATCATTCTATCTATTGTAATTTTTCTTTGATAAAACCCTAACCTTAGGGTTCACTATAAAACCCTAGCCTTTTGATGCTTAGGGTATGCTAATGATGAAACCTTAATCTTCTTAGGGTTTATTGATAAAGTTTAGATCTCTTGTCAAAATCCTACTCTCTTGATATTTAGGGTTTTGGTAATGTTCTGATAAAACCCTAGCCTTTTAGGGTTTATTGTTGATGTTTAGAGATGCAAGTTTTCTTAGGGTTTGGTAAATTAAGGTTTATGACAACACTCTTGTAATGGTCAATATAAAACCTTAGAAATGGATCTCTGGGTGTATGCGCTTTTGTATAATTGAAACCCTAGCCTAGTCAAAATTTGTTTGGAGTTTGATGTTTGTATCTAGGGATTATGATAAAACCCTAGTATGAGTTTGATATAAGTTTCTAGAAAATAATAATCGAACCTTAGAGATGAAATGCTAGTATGCTAACTTGATGGATTCTAGGGTTTGTAACAAAATTGTAGTAGAGATTGATATTCTAAGGTTTGATAATGAAATCCTAGAAGTATAATGTTTTCGACTATTGATATGATCTAGGGTTTGTGACTAAACCCTATAAAATCTGATTTATTATGCTCCTATTATAATGACATGCCAACCCTATATTGATAAAGTTGACTTCATGCTCTTGTACATATATATTTGTGTTTGGTTGTACTTGTTGAAAGTGTACAAATACAAATTCTTCAAGATGATGAAAATGCTTACTTCATATTTGATGATGATGTTGAGCATGATGGAAAGAGGGAGCTATGAGAACATTGATGACATTAAAGTTTGATAGTTTCCATGTGAAGGAATGATGAAGTTTTGGAAATTCTCCGATGAGTTGTTGATGCAAAAAGGAAGAGCCTGTGTAACTGGAAGAATAAGATAGTTGGTGGACTTGTCCCCTAGTTACTTGGATAAAGGAAAGTATGTATCTCCCTAGTTGAGAGGGAGCTTGAAGAGAAGTGAAAGACTTGATGAAAAGGCCATAAGGAAATTTTAAATCAGAGAATAGTTGAAGGAAGACTGATGGTTATTCATGATTGATAAAGTTGTGAACAAGACTTGGATGTTTTTGGTGCTGCTGGAAAATTTGAAGAAGTAAAGCTCCCGACTAGATGTGTTTGATATGATGATGACCTAAGCAACATCAGTATATTTGAAGATCCCATAGGTTTGTGCTAACTTATATATATATTTGAAAGTTTATTGCTAATTGTGATTGTGATTGTACAGGTTAATCTCTCCATAAAAGCATTGAACTTTTTGAAGCATGCTGGAACTGATAGACATATCTGATTTAGTTTATAGGGAGGAATGAAGTTTCTTAGGGCAACGAGATGCTTGGAAGGACATCTGGCTGACCTATGATGATGTTTAGATCCCGAAGTAGGGAGGGTGGCATTGGTCTTGGAGCTCCGACCTTGGATATTTACCTAGATCTCTGGTTTGATGTTAGAGCTAAAGCCTGATGGTACCTAGAGTGGCTAAAGCTTGGAAAACACCTTAGTCCCACCCGATTAGATACCTTGATCAAGTATCTAATTTGTAGCATTGGGTGTGCTGTGACTCTTCGTAGAGCATATCGTTTTGAGATCTTCCTTGTACGTACATATGTATTTATCATTATGAATACCTCCCTAGTTAAGAGGAAGTGTTGAAGAATGTAACTAGTGTCGATCTTTGTAATTGTATTTGAGTCATAATGAAATATATTTGTCAGAAGAAAGAAAAGAAAAATTATTTATGAAAAATAATAATTATTTATTAGCATGGGTTTCATGCTTTATTATTTTATTTCTAGGTCAAAGCCTCCATTGTAGGCTTCAAGGGTTTATGTCAAGAGTACTTGTCCATGTCATCATGTAATAGACCCTTCTTGGGCTTTATTGATCAAGAAATAAATTTATTTTGATGTAAATTGAGTCATTTAGGCCTCTTCCAACAAGTTGTCTTCAAGGAAGACAAGTTGACCTATTTGGGAGCCAGAAACCACTATATAAAGACAACAACTTGACCTCATTTGGAGGAGAGAAAAAAAAGTTAGATCTGCAATAGATAGAGGAGAAAAGGAAGAGCGAAATTCCCAAGAAGAAAAGGAAAACCCTAGCGAAGGAGGAGACACTTGTCAAGCAAGAAGAAGCTGAAATTCTTTCTTTTGACTCACATGTGCGAAATTCTAAAGCTATTGGGGGGCCGAATTTTTAGATTTGTATGTTGGGAGCCAAAATTCTGTGTTGTAGCTGGGTTGAAGCTGGTTGACAAGAAGAGACTACTGAAGTTTGCACAATCATCTTGGGAGGCTGACTTGGTGGAGTGAGGAAGGTCTTTTGGTATAGTCAAAGGTCTTGGTTTGTCTCAATTTGATTTGAATCTACTAGTGGAAGAGTTTGACTGGGTTTTCCCCTTCATAGGGGTTTTAGCCCTAGCTGAGAGCCTACTCTGGTGTAATTGATCTTCATGCTTTTGATTTGATGATTGCTTGATGAATAGAAGATAAAGAAAAACCTAAAGAAAGTTAATAAGAATACCAGAATATCACAAGTAATTGTCAACATAAGAAAATCTTTTTGATTTTCTAACATGGATTAGTGTCGGTATCAAAGTTTCAGGTAGAGGCGTGACAAATGTTTTCAAGGGGTTCAAAGGATGATAGTATGATTGTAGATTGAGAGGAGAACGTCCTTCGATCTAAGATCCAATTGGAAAGGGATCAAAGAAGTGAGAGAAGTCGAGACTTCGTTTTAAAGCAACACCTGCGGAAGTATGTTGTATAACGACTATTTTACTAAAGTATGGTTCCGATAGCTGATGGACAATTTTACATTTTGGAAGTCAAAGGGGAGGATTAGGTTAAAGGCCGAGATTTGTCATATAATAGAGGCCAAAAAATGTGGACAAGGTTATGTCAGAAGGAATCTGTCACAAGACAGATTTCCCTAGAAGGTTTTATCCCAACAAGCAAAAGCCTATAGCAAAAGGAGGAACGTCGAGATGATAAGGACCGGGCTCACGTGGAACTGTGGTTCTCGCCTAGAGGTTCTACCTCGATGGTTTCCATAAAGGTCTTTTCCCATCGAGCCGAGCTAACAATAACATGCCAGAGTCATTAAGCAGAGGAGTAAGTTGGTCTTGCCCAGAGGGTTATACCCCGACGACTTTTGTAAAATCTCTTTTTATTGCGCCAGGCTAGAAGGAGCGGGTTTGCATGACAACTATAGGACCTGGACTTAAAGTGGACCAAGTGTTCGATGGACAGTAGAATAGTGATGGTGGTTAACGATTATGTGGAGTATTACATGGAGAAGCGAGCCAACCCGGAGGATTGTAGCTCGAACTATTTTGCGAATATACTAATAAGGAAAAGACGGGCTTTTGAAACTAGGCCTTTTGTGCACATGGTCATGAGACGAGGTTTTGCGAGCAAGTATAAAGGAGCCAAAGTACGTGAGCGAGTGCTGGAGGAAAGGTAAAAAGGGCCGAGATGTGTACAAGGGGCCTGTAGTGAAAAGTGTGTAAAGGGTTATACCCTCAAACTCCTCCCACTGTAATACTACGAAAAGAAAAAATCTATTTCCTGCAATATTGTTTATATCATAGTGTTAAAACCAGGCCAGTCCAAATTTGACTCAGCCGAGTCGACTGAGCCAGACCCCTGCTCGGGCCGGCTCAATAGAAAAACCGGTTCAAAGGTCGGTCTGTTACTAAATCAGCTGAGTCGAACACCGACTTGGCCGGTTCGGCTGAAGCTTTCATAACAAGGCCTAGCCGTTCCGTGGCGGAAAAAGGCGGGAAAGGCAGACTAGAAAGGCAATTTTTTTTCTGGTTTAGCGTTTCCTCAATGCATCTAGCCTCTCCCAAGCCTATAA
This sequence comes from Pinus albicaulis, assembly GCA_034641835.2. Taxonomy (NCBI): domain Eukaryota; kingdom Viridiplantae; phylum Streptophyta; class Pinopsida; order Pinales; family Pinaceae; genus Pinus; species Pinus albicaulis. The sequence continues at coordinate 1,360,817,195 of CM076582.1, read as the reverse complement.
AAGTTACCCAACCCCCTCACATTTCCTCACAGCTATCTCATTGCATTCGTGCGAGCATTTGTGAGGAGTTTGTGAAGAGTTGGAGTTGGTTTTTGGAGCAGCAGTGAGTAGCCTTTTGGGCAGTCATTGGAGCAGCAGTGAGGAGCTTCTTGGGAAATCATTGGAGCAACATTGAGGACTTGGTTTTTGGAGCAACATTGAAGTGGCTAGCAGTATTTTTTTTCACTTCTCAAATGAAAATCTGCCCTTGTTTTTCTTTTGTTTTTGCAAATATGGAAATTGAAAAGAGTATTTTTTCTAAAAGAAATGAACATTGAAGAGTTGTTTTTTATTTCTTTTCATTTTCAGACTTTTGTCCTTTCATTTCCAAGTCCAAATATCAGAAAATGACTCCTAAATTGAAAGATGCTGCTTGGGCATATTCTGAGATGATTGATAATCAAATGCATTGCAAATTTTTTCATAAAAAAATTAAGGGAGGTGGGGAGGGCATTCACATGCTAAAACAACACTTGGCTGGCATTAGAGGCCAAATTGTTCCATGTGCAGCACTAACAAAACATATTGGGGAAATTAGGAAGGAGTTGCTAGAAAAATTTGAGTAGTTTGAGGAAGAAAAAACTAGGCAAAAAGAAATAGAGGCTGAGATAGGGAGGAAGAGGAGTATAAAACACATGATGGCTTCTAACCCCAATTTTGATTTTGAGGGCTCTTCAGTTATCCCTTGCACTTGATGCATCCAACCCCTTTTGCTATGTTCCTCATTCCTTGGAGTCTATTCAAGAAAATGGTAAGGGTAAAATTAAAAAGAAGGGTGATATCAAAAGTTATTTTACAATCAGGACCTCCTCTCCCTCTGATAGTACACATGGTCCTTATTGTTGCCCAGATTGTATAGGCACCGCGACAACGCTCTGGACGAGCCCTGTCACTCTGATCCCCTCCCACTCCGTTCTAGCTATTTCCCAGCAAAAGTCTATGGGGGGTAGTCCCTATGGAATGAAGTGGAGGAAAGCAAGTTGAGAATCAACTTACTTGGGAGACACAGATGAGTGGCCTAGCCACTTTGTTGAAATTTAGCAAGATTATGTTTTAAGTAGATTTTCTATTTACGAGACCAGTGCCTTAATGGCGTCACAAATTCTTGCCCTTTACAAATTGGAACCAAATGACCGGATGGACACTCGCTGCTTGAATGATTCTCTAACCTATATGATATGCAAATCCTAGGATCTATGTGAGATGCAGTGATCTTGGTAAATTTTAGTTAGATGCCTAATCTAAGTGTAACCTTCTTCTAACTATTTTGAAGCTGGGCTCCACAATAGGTTGTGGGAAGGAGGCCAACAAGAAGCAGGCTAGGGCCTAATTAATGATACCTTCTGTTGGGATCCTATCAGTTGATGCCTCTGGCGCTGTAGAGATTGTGGCTCTGACGACTGCAAGGTCACCTTGTTAACCACCGAAGAGTTGCCGAGGCCCCTCAAGCTAAATGAGAAGGGTTGCCCTATTATCTCTATCAACCTAGCTTATGCTAGGAGGTAAATTATTAATGCAAGTCTAGATCCTAGACTGCCAGTGCAAGAGATTATGAGTGAGATTGCTACCTTGAATTAAGATTGGTTAAGTTACTTAAGTAATTGTGTGAGATTTATCTTAAGAATACTAAACAATGTTGTGATGCAATCTTAAACAAGATAAGCTTCAAGAGATATGCGTGTGAACTTCAAGTAACCAGTTCTATTCATCAATTACACAGGATGTTTTGCAAAACCATGAGATCAACAAAATTTAGTTAATTTCATATTTATGACAGTTTGTATCAACGATAAATATTCAGAAAATTTAGACTTGATCAATGCCAAACCAATAAAGCTTATATTTGCCCAAGATCACAAAGATATGTCAATTTTCCAAAACAACTTGATTTACTTAAAACATGTATGTTAGCCCTTTTAAGATGTATTATGCAGCAAAATTTCATATCTGAAACATAAATTACAGCAGTAAGTTAACCCACACAGATCAACAAAAAGTGATATCGACGCCAATGCCCAAAATTGCCTAAAAATAGTAAAAATTTCCAAACCTGAGAAAATATCAATTTTTAGGATTTTTTAGGGCTTAAGTAGGAAACTTTCAAATCTTATATGTTAACTTCAATAGTGAAATAGTGACAGATCAACAAGACAAAATTTGCCAGAAACAGATAACTAACATTTCCAAAAGCAGCAAAACTGCACTAGAATCTGAAAATTCCAGTTTTAAGGTTTTGGAGAGTTTACTTCAGCAGTTTTCAGGATTGATAAGTTTATGAAAACAGTAAATAAATGACAGATCAACAAGCTAAAAACACTGAAGATGGCTCCCACAATGTCTAAAATTAGTAAGTTTTGCCAAAAATATGAAAATTTAGATTTTTTTATACCTTAGTTAGGATGTGATTTAGGAATGCTCAAATCTGATTTTTTACAGTTATGCAGAGATTTCCAGCAAGCTAAAGTATCAGATCTAAGTCAATCTAGAAATGCCCAAGTGGCCAAAAATTGTGAAGATGAAAATTTTGCAATTTTGAAGAGTTTTGATCCTTTAGAAATTGATTTTAGGGCCTAATTATTTATGTTTTGCTTTCTGTAATAACATTGCAGAAATAAGGGTTTAGAGATCAAACCCTTGGCCAAAGGCCTTGAAAATCCCAATGTTGAAATTTGCTGAAACTTTGGGATGATGTTGCAGCTTGAAAAATATGAATTTAGAGATCTTAATCTTGCAAAACCGCCAAGTATGTAGGCAAGAAGGGTTGCCTATTATCTCTATCAACCTAGCTTATGCGAGGAGGTAAATTATTAATGCAGGTCTAGATCCTAGAATGCCAATGCAAGAGATTACGAGTGAGATTGCTATCTTGAATTAAGACTGGTTAAGTTACTTAAGTACTTGTGTGAGATTTATCTTAAGAATACTTAACAATGTTGTGATGCAATCTTAAACAAGATAAGCTTCAAGAGATATGTGTGTGAACTTCAAGTAACCATTTCTATTCACCAATTACACAAGATGTTATGCCAAACCATGCGATCAACAAAATTTAGCTAATTTCAGATTTTTGACAGTTTGTATCAACAATACATATTCAGAAAATTTAGACTTGATCAATGCCAAACCAATAATGCTTATATTTGCCCAAGATCACAAAGATATGTCAATTTTGCCAAAACAACTTGATTTAATTAAAACATGTATGTTAGACCTTTTAAGATGTATTATGCAGCAAAATTTCAGATCTGAAATTATAAATTGCAGTAGTAAGTTAACCCACAGATCAGCCAAAAGTGATATCGGCACCAATGCCCAAATTTGCCTAAAAATAGTAAAAATTGCCAAACTTGAGAAAATATCAAATTTTAGGGCTTAAGTAAGAAAATTTCAGATCTGATATGTTAACTTCAACAGTGAAATAGTGACATATCAGCACGATAAGATTTGCCAGAAATAGATAACCAACATTTCCAAAAGCGGCAAAATTGCACTATAATTTGAAAATTTCAATTTTAGGGTTTTAGGAGAGTTTACTTCAACAATTTTCAGAACTAATAAATTTATGACAACAATAAATAAATCACAGATCAACAAGCTAAAAAATTGAAGATGGCCCCCATAATGCCGAAAAACTGAAAATTTTAGATTTTTTTTAGACCTTAATTAGGATGTGATTACAAAAATGCTCAAACCTGATTTTTTTACAGTTATGCAGAAATTTCCAGCAAACTAAAATATCAAATCTAGGTCAATTTAGAAATCCCCAAGTGGCCAAAAATTGTGAAGATGAAAATTTTGCAATTTTAAAGATTTTTGACCATGTAGAATTTGATTCTATGGCCTAATTATTAATGTTTTTCTTGCTGTAATAAAATTGTAGAAATAAAGGTTTAGAGATCAAACCCTAGGCCAAAGACCTTAAAGATTCCACCGTTGAAATTCATTGAAACTTTGGGATGATGTTTCCGCTTGGAAAATATGAATTTAGAGACTTTAATTCTACAAAACCGTCAAGTATTTAGCCTTAAAACTTCATCTTAAGGTTTCAGGTCAATATTGGGGCAAAAGAGGCCAAAAAATGTAGAACAAGGCTAAGGGAGGCAATTTTCGGGGATAAATGGGTTAGGATGATAGATCAGGGCACAAGGATAAAGAGTATGGCCTCAAAGGGCCAATACTATGCCTAATGAGGCTAGCGTTGGGGATAAAGAGGGTTTGGAGGTCAAGAAAAGGCAAAACAAGGCCAAGGAGAGCGAACTTGTGGGGATAAAAGGGCTAAAATGATAGATCGGCTAGCGTTGGGGATAAAGAGGGTTTGGAGGTTAAGACAAGAGAAAACAAGGCCAAGGTGAACCAATTTGTGGGGATAAAAGGGCTAAAATGATAGACTGAGGCCATAAATGGCAAGAGGAGGCCAAAAACCGAAAACCCGTGTTTCGAATTTTTTTTTCTCTTCTGGATTTGAATTTTGCTGTCAAATCTTCAGTAAATGTCCCTGCAAAATTTTGTAGAGACTAGATCTTACCCTCAAGGGCCTAGATCTAGCTCTTCTCTCATTTGATCCTTTGATCCAACCTGCAAAAATGAAAATAAAAACACCCAAACCCCAAATATATACAATAGATCTAAAACCCCAACCCATGTTAGAAAAATAATTTACACATAAAAATACAAAATTATTTTACAAATTGTACATGGGTTTTTAAGTATATTTTGAGAAAATAATTTTTATGATATTTTTCCTTGAAAAAATGGCTAAAATACTTCAAAAAAATTATTTCTCACTATAGCCCTAGCAAAGATTCAATCCACCATATAAAAACTAGAGATCCAAGCAAAGTAACCCTTTTCCCATAGTTTGTGAACTTGGAGATCAAGGATCGAGTACCTGCAAACACTATGTATTATCTCAAAATAATAATCATAAAACACCACATAGGAAGCCCGTAGTCAATGCATACCACATATCAACGAATCAAGGACACCTCGAGTTGCACCCCAAAGTGTTTTATTATGGTAGAAAAAATAGTTCCCAGCGGGATAATAGTTTACAAAATGCCTCTGCAACATTTCTATCCATAGATCAAGTATTTTTTATTTCTATCCTTTTCATCGTGACTAGAGACTCAAATGACTCTAATTTATAGATAAATCCTCCAAGTGGAAAAATAACAGCTAGTTTCCTTTATCCTTGTCAAAATGATCTTGGCCGTTGATAAACACTTCAAGATCTTTTAATCTTGGCACTTGATTTTTTTACTTTTGAGGAAATTCCGAAATTATAATTTAAATCCAAATTAATTAGCTCAAAATTAATTAATTTGAGCTAATTTCCTCAAAATTTTGTTTTTGACTAAACCAGCAAGGCCCAAGGGTCCAGTTTTTCTTGAAATATACAATATTCCCTTGGTGGATTGCTTTTAAAGATTGATTCCTTCAAGACCCATGATTTTTTCCACTTTGAGAACTAATTTTCCTAAGACACACTAGCTTGAGACTAATTAATTAATTTTTTGGCTTAGGATTTTATTTTGTTTTGCCGGATAAATTAATTAATTTACACATGAAGGGATTTAATTATTTTCCAATCCTCATTTACATAAGATTTTACATTTTACACTTATGAAGGGGGAACACACATTTGTATAAACCCTCAACAGATATAACCCATCTACGACACATTATGATCTAGTAGACCAAGTGGTTTGTAATAAAATAACTAAGCCAAATAACTTCAATTATTCCCAAATCACTTTTACATTAGACTCAATTAAAACACTAAGACTCATCTAGGATCTTGGTAATAAATTTCACTCTAGCTTTGGGGTTATAAGCTGGAGGGGAAAAACTCCTCTGATTAACCGTGTCTAGAAACATAGGTAATCAATGAGGTTAAAAAACTTCCTAGGATGAAATTCGTCGCCAAAATCATAAACTTACCTAGGTTGTTACATGGAATCAAGGTCTTACTAGGATCATCTACATCATATGACTTGTAGAATGGGTGAGCATGACACATAGACTGCTGATATGTGATCCGATATGTTGAAAAAAGGCTGGCACTTCAGCTTCCTTGGAACTTTGATATTTCGAGTGCAACAATCCTTGAGCTAATAGAGGTCAAATGCAACGTACTTTAGATGACCATTGGAATAAAGAATTGAGAGAAACTTCTTGTGATTACATAGCTAGATGGTGGTATGATGCTGATATCCTTTTCAATGTTTCTCGTTCACCATATTATGAACCTATGTTTGATGCCATATTTGCTGCTGAAAGGGCTTCAAAGGTCCCTACTATGCATGAGTTAAGGGGATCTCTTTTGGAAAAAAAGGTTATGTCCATTGATGAATATTTGAAATATTTCAAAAGCTCATGGGTGACAACAAGATGTAACATCATGTTAGATGGATGGACTGAACAAAGGAACTATACCATCGTCATAAATTTTCTTATTTTTTTCCCATAGGGAGCCATGTTTCTAAAATCAGTTGATGCATCTGATAAGGTGAAAGATGCACAATTGTTATTTAAGATTTTGGATGAGGTTATTGAACAGGTGGTGGTGGCTAATGTTGTTTAGATCATCAGAGATAATGCTTCTAACTATGTTCTTGCTGGTAAAATGTTGAGGAAAAACACAAAACCATATTTTGTACCCCATGTGCTGCACATTGCATAGACCTCATGCTTTAGGATATTGGTAAAGTAGATTGGATCAAGAACACTATAGACCATGCCAAAATCATAACAAAGTATATCTACAATCACTTATGGATTTTGAACCTGATGAGAAAAAACACAGGGGGCAAGGATCTTGTTACACCTACCATCACTAGATTTGCGACTCATTTTTTGACATTGCAATCTATGCTTTCCCAACATAGAAACTTTCAGAGGATGTTTTCCAGTGATGAATGGAATGAATGTCAATGGGCTCGCAAACAGGATGGCAAAGATATGAGAAAGAAAGTTAATGAAGACATATTTTGGAAAAAGGTAGTGGAGATTGTGAAGTTTGTTGAGCCACGAGTTAAGGTGATGCGGTTGGTGGATGGGGAAAGATTGGCTATGGGTTTCATTTATGAGGCTATGAATCATGAAAATGAGTAAATAAAGATAGCATACAAGGATAGAGTGGCTAAATATGGGCCCATTTGGGAAATCATTGATCAAAGATGGAACAATCAACTCCATCGCCCTATGCATGCAACTGAGTTTTTTTGAACCCAAGGTGTCATTATAAAGCTTTGGAGGCATAAGCTTTGACTTGGGAGGTTAGAGATGGATTGATTGAGTTCCTTGAGCGCATGGTCCCTATTGAGAGTGAGCAACTGGAGATACACCGACAGATTAATTCTTTCAGTAGAGCCACACCTACCTTTGGCAAGAACCTAGCAAGAATTGCGAGGGAAGTAAGATGAGTGAGGTAAACATTTTCAATTTTCAAATTCTTGTTTTGTTAAATTGTTTATAATTTGTAAGTTGGATATAATTTGTTGAGCTAATTCATCATACAACTATTTTTTTGCCGCACAATGGTGGGAGGCATTTAGTAGCCATTTTCCTCAATTGGAGAAGTTTGTAATCCGTATTTTGAGTCAAACTTGCAGTGCTTCTGGGTGTGAGCGCAATTGGTTTTCTTCGAGAGGATTTACACGAAGAAGAGAAACCGTTTGGAACAAAAAAGATTAAATGATCTAGTCTACGTTTAATACAACCTCTGGCTACGATGCAACCAATTGCTTAACAAAAGACCTGATACAGATCCCATTGTGTTGGAAGATATTGATCCATCATCAGATTGGGTAGTGGAGATTCAACCAACAAAGTTTGACCCTGATGAGGATATTGGTCTTGATTTGGATATAGAGATGGAGGCATTACTTGAATGTAATGTTCAGTTAAATGGAGATCCACTAGTACCAGGTCCAACCCCAAGTCCTCGAGTTGCAGACACTTCCTCTACTCAGCGACGACACAAGCATATAGCTCGTCTATCTCAACATGTAGCTGTTGTGCGGCATGCCTGCTAATGCTACTACTTCTACAGTTGCAGTTGGAGATCTTGATGAGGAGGATGAGCCATGGGTTTCCCCTTCTGACTTTGATTCAAAGTCCGAGCCAGATGATGTTGGATTCTCTAGCAATAGTGACTAGTGATGTTTTGTTGTAGAAGCCATTTAGAGCCTCCTTGGTTATGTGTTTTTGTTCTGATCTCTATATATTACATGTATTGGAGAGTGCACTGGGCTCCATTTTGATATAATAGATATATTCATGAGCATACTTTGATCATGTGTTGTCTTCTCTCTATATTCTAGTGCTTTGAGTTTGGAAACATGAATGAAAATATTTAAAATTATGTTTTTTCATAAAAAATAAATATTTAATGTTTTCTTTTACAAAGACCGAGTCATTGAAATCAACTAGGCCGAGTCGATACCGAGTTGGAGTCGGAGTCGAAGTTAGCCCTTGGCCAGTTCCGAATCTGAGTCAGAGTTTTAAGACTATGAGGACAAGAACAAAAAGTATGTAAATTCATGAAATCCTTATATGGCCTGAAACAAGCACCGCTAGCTTGGTATGAAAGGTTAATTGAGCATGTTTTGAAATTGAATTTCAAGCACTTCGATCTTGATGATGCAACTCTGTTAAGAAAGTTAGCAAACACTATTGTAGATCTTGTAGTGTATGCAGATGATCTATTGATGACAAGGAACAATGAAAGCTATGTTGCATCCATAAAGAAAGAGTAGAAGAAAGGCTTTGAGATAACAGATTTGGGAAATCTTCACGATTACTTGGGCATTGAAGTGACTCAACATCCGAAGTACATATTCTTCTCTCAAAAGAAGTACATTGGAGAATTGTTGAACATGTTTGGCATGGCTGAGTGTAACCTCTTTCTACTCGAATTGAGCAAGCTTACATCAATAGAATGGAATGAATCTGAGGATGCAATTAATTACAAATAACTTTTGGAAAGTTTTATCTACCTTACCACAACTAGAATGCATATTTTATTTGTTGCTGGAATTTTTTCTAGGTTTATACAAAAACCTTGTGAAGGACATAGGTATGTTGCAAAAAGAACTTTGAAATATTTAAAGGGAACTCATGGCTTTGGAATCAAGTATTCCCAGGTGGATGACTTATTCATAATTTGATGGGGATAATGACATTGGAGTGTTGACTTCAGGGTATCTCATGAGTCTTGAATCAACAACTGTCTCTTCTAGGTCATGCAAACAATGAGTTCTAGCGGTTTCCACAACAGGGGCAGAATATGTGGTAGCTGCGAAAACAAAAGAGATTGCGTGGCTTAGGAAAATGCCTCTGCAATCAAGTGGGCCAAGAATCCCAAATTCCATGATTGAACGAAGCACATCAACCCAAAGTACCATCTAATTTGATATCATGTAGGGACCAACACCATTCATTTGAGACATTGTTCCATAAATGAGCAAATTGCAGACATCTTCACCAAAGCACTTGGAAGAGAAAACTTTAGAATGATTCTTGGACTCAAAGCCACCCTTTTGGCATGGGGCTGGGTGGGGGAAATGCTAGACATATAATCCTTCTGGATTATTGTATTATTATTTGGAGGTAGGTGAAATGAATAGTGTCGAGGTAGACTGACAATTCCTAATGGAATGTGAAGAGAATAGCCACTTCCATGTATATATGCACCTTTGAATTAATGAAATTATCATCAAATGGAGTTATTCGTCAACTTGACAAAGATATGGCCCCCAACCTCTGGAGTAGGGTATCCGATTGGGAAGCTTGTTTATTTTCCAGCTAATTTTCACTATAGATGCAAGACCATCGTATGATCACCTACCTTTAGTTGTTTGAGTAGTAATGAATTGTGTACTTGGTACTAACAACATACATATTGTTCCTTTGTAATGTTTCCTTGTGTGTGACTCTAACATTGTGCCTAATATTGTAGGGTTTAGTTTCTCTGATAAAATTTGTATCATGACAAAGCCCCTCTTTTAATCAGAATGTTACTAGAAATAGGCATTTTGTTTATGTCATTATCCTCCATATGACTGTCCTAGGCCTTGTGCATGAAAAAAATCCTATGATACTCTGTTATTGTTTAAGTGGTACTTTGGCTCCAACCCACTCTCAACTTGAAAAGCATGAGCTACAGGGCACAAATATGTGAGATGTGACTATGATCCTTTCTGCAGCTGAAAGATTTAATGCAACAAGTCATGCATGGGCTTACTCAAATGGACATTTGAGTCTTGACAATCCTTGAGAGCTTGGCTTCACATCAAAGGTGTTTTTTGACCGTACCATCACCATGCAAATAACTTCTGTCATGGATTCTTTCATGGTCTCACCTGAAGGATACATGGCTAGATACATAGCTTCATTCTGTAGGACATCAAGCATTCGAATATTTGCTGGCTGGAGTCTTATTAAAGAGAAAGGATTGCATCCAGGGTGACATTTGGCAATTGCGTTTAATATTCTATGCTGTACTATTTTTTTTGGTTGTTAAATTGACTGTACATTTTAATTGCAATCCATACGAAGTAATGATAAATATTGCCGAATTCTATTAGTGTGCATCGAACAAGTGGGTATGCTGGTCACATGTATGTTTCACCCACATTGGAGTGGAAATGCTCATTTCAGGTCAGGGTATATAGGTGTATCATACCATTGTTAGGCAGCATAGTTCCTTGGAGTGCGGCCCTGGATATAATGCTGATTTATTTGAAGGGCAAGTTGGCTTGTTTGATGTGGTAAATCAGTCTGCAGAGTCTAGATCACATGTGATTCTAAAGCTTGAGTATGTATTACTGTTAACTTGCAAATTGTCGCTTTTATTTATAAATATCCGTGAGAGAATTGACATAAACCATGTAGAATGTACTTGATGTCTTTTGATTCAAGATGATTTTTTGATTGTAATAGCAGTGGCTACGATGAAATAACCGGCTGAAATTCTGGGCTTTTACTCTACGTTTAATCTTGGAATCATCTACGTAAGTCATTGGTTCTCTTTGCTGTTAGAGTTCCTACTTTTCTTGTGTAATTTTTGCAGTGAAGCTGCTGACTTGTGTTGGGTAATAATTTGTACTACTTGTAACGTAAACAACGGATTCTTCCAGTATATGGTTGCTTGAATTAAATTACTGAAATTCTGAGTTTTTACTCCACATGTAAAATTTGGAATTATCTGCATTAGTCATTGGCCCTGCTGCCAAAGTTCCTGCTTTTCTTTTGTTTCATTTTTCCACTTGTTAATTCGATTAATAAGTTCTTTTTCCATTACAAGATTGCTTTTGTCTCAACAATTACGTTTCCTTTCATAGATACTGCCGATGAGGGCATATGCGTGAGATGTTCTTGGTCGTTGTTCTATGAGCTGAATGTATCATAGGTGTATGCACATAGTTTGATATAGCCTGCACCTTTGCTCAAGGTATTGAGATTAGGTTTGAACTTGCTTGCTAGGTTTTGGTTTCTTTAAGAGGATGTAATTGCAAGACTTGCTATAAGGAATAGCCAAATGCTGGCAATAGAATTGCATCTTACCCTGGTGGTTGCTTGACGTTCATGCTATTTAATTCTCCGATATCATTGCCTCTAACACATTCGTGATCTTTTATTCTTTTATTTTTTTTTGCAGCCCGACCGTGTATTGGACTTCTGCAAGAAAAACAAATTGCAGCTAATCATTAGGGCACATGAATGTGTAATGGACGGTTTTGAACGCTTTGCTCAAGGTCATTTGATTACACTATTTTCTGCGACAAACTATTGTGGTGAGATATTAAAAACGGCATATCCAGATGGAATTACTGCTTTTATGCTTGCTTTCATCTTGATGCTTAGTGGAACGGATTTATTGCTTAATGGTAAAATATGTTGGTGTTGCTGCAGGCACAGCAAATAATGCTGGTGCGTTACTGGTTTTGGGTAGAGACTTGGTTGTAGTTCCCAAGTTGATTCATCCTCTGCCACCACCTATTAGATCACCAGAGTCATCCCCGGAACATTATTTGGAAGAGACATGGATGCAGGTTAAATTTTGATCATACGTCTCTATCCTTCTTTCAGTTGTTTGGCTCAGTGGAGTTTTTCTTAAATTAGACATGATTTTTAATCATAATTGTTTATTAATATCTCATCATTGCAGGAGCTCAATATACAAAGGCCACCTACGCCCACTCGTGGCCGACCTCAGCCTGCTCATGATCGAAATTCCTTGGCATTTATTTGATGCATGATTATGTCTTTACTGATTTCCGATGGTTTACCATTGTTGTAATGACCTATGTAGAATAGTGTATACTTGGAGCTATGTGGGCTCTGTGCACTTTCATCAGCGTCTCTTTGCCCAGAGAGATCAGAAGAAACTATCTTTTATTTAGTATACATAAATGTTTGTGTCTATCTTGCTATCAAAATAGCTATGCATTCGGGGACTTGCTAATTTAGGTAAGTTCATTCATTTCTTCTTGATAAAGTTTGAACGAATTTGAATCGGGATTATAGAAATGCAGTATCATGTCAAAAGGGACCTCATTGCTTTTCCCTGTTTTGCAGTGTTTGGAATTGCAATGTGGGGCTATGGATTCAATTTCATGTTCGTGTTTATTGCTGCTGTTCCTGAAGGCTTGATATGCGTTGACTGCTCAGAATGGCTGATTAGATATTTTAGTTGACTATGGCTTCTCCACATATGATTTGTAAGGCTCCATGAATACTATGGAGTTTGTACTTTTAGCTAATATTTTTTTATACTATGTGCCAATAAAACAGTTATGTTTCTGCTATAGCGCTGGGATGCCTATTTATTTTTCTTAGTTTTTTTCTTTTTGGCATTTGTATTAATCTGAAGGTTGCAAGTATTCCACGTGATTCATTTTTTTCTTGCATTTTGGCAATAGAATAGGCTATTACTTCCATCTGTGAGTGTTGGAACTTCCTCAAGGACAACATTTTATACTTAGCTGACAATTTTCCTAGTAGAGTTGGAAACTTGGAATGCCAATCTTCATTTTCTTTACAGGGTTTATTATATTTGAAAGAATCTGGAGACTGCAACTAATTTGTATACTTGATTCAGGTTTCTTGCAGCGTGAATTTTAATCCTTCGACATAATTTATTAAGCTTAGAGATCAGAACCCACTGCATTTTCTAAATTTCTTCATCCTGCCATAGGGTATTCCTTCAAGGTAAAACATTATGAACTAATCTTGGCTTTTGCACGCTCCTCGTTGAGATGAATATTTTCTGTATTCACAGACGAATTTGATATTTGATTTGAGTCTAAAGAAGTTTGATATGATTCTGGAAGTGAACGACTCACAAGGACTTGTAGGAGATGCTTGTGTGTAAGTTCTAGAAATGTTTAATTTAGTGATCAGTCTATGAGAAGCAGAAGTTTTAATTTAGTGATCAGTCTAGGAGAAGCAAAAGTTATTTGATATCTGTAATTTACACGAGTTCCAATATTTATCAACCAATAATCTTATCGCTACAATGTGTTTTCCCCTTGACGTTATTGTTTTATATGGATCAGAAAAGAGAAATACTGCTTTTATTAACTTCATGATAATCTCTTGAAAACTTCCTTTTTTTTCTATAAATGTTCGAGAGATCGAGAGTGAAGTCATTTAGGGAAACATTAAGCATAGAGCAACACTCCTATTTCATATGAGACCATAACAAATCTAAAAGAAAACTTACTGGGCAACGTAGAACCCTTTGTACAAGTTTTGATGTAGTAATTTCGTATAAACTTAATCCTTGTTTATATTTATTATTCAATTTTGTGCTGAATCATATTACAAATATTAATTCTTGCAGCTAAATTAGTCTCAATTAGTTTCATTCGAGTGACAAACTGCTATTTTTCTATTGTAAAAAGTAAGTTCTCATGTCTTGCAGCTAAATTAGTCTCATTTTAGTGACTAACTGCTCTTTTTCTATTGTAAAAATTAATGGCCAAGCATATAACGAATGTTTATACTTCCACTTCCTCGTTCCTATTTATTGTACTTTACCACATGAGTAACAATATGAAATTTTCTGTTCATTGATACGTTATTTTGCAAGGACACTATCTTTGTAGTGCTCTCATTAAAATATGTTTTGCATAAAATTGTTTCATTTATTATCTTAATACTTCTTACAGGTTTTTTTTTTAAATCTTTAAGCTTATTACAAGAGTTTTTCTTTTTCTTTTTAATGATCTCTGTGCTAATTATAAGATTTATTTCTCTTCATTTTTATTTTTTATTTTTTTTAATAATATTATTGATTTTTAGATTTAATTAGTATCTGATATTAAATTGACATTTACATATAGATTCAACATGTGAAATAATGAGGAAGTCAATCAACACAAATATAGGGTTTTTTAATTTGGAATTATAAAGAAAATATAATAACTGTCTTGCTTTGTTTTAAAATTTTTCTCATTAATAATTAAAATAAAAAATATGTATTTTTTTAAATAAAATTGAAATCAAAATGATATTATTAAATATCATTTTAAAAGGAAAAATGGATCAATGACTAGAAAAAGTTATTCATATATAAGAGAATATACCAATTCCTATTAAATGTAGGGAAATATTCAAATTTTGGTTGTGGCAGTTATAATTGAGTATTGGATATTAGCCAAAAGACCAACTTCATGCTCATAATGAGGGGAGATTATAGTAGAGGAGATTATAGTAGAGATGCATGATTTAAATTTTGTTTAGATTTAATAAACAAAATAGTTAAATTGAAAATTGTCTTTAATTCTATATTAAAATATGACAAACCTATTTCTTAAAAGGGCAATTTTTCTACCAATTCATGGTGGGACAATCTTTGTGCAAACGGTATATACTTATTTAATAGAACCACAAAATATTATATTAGGGAAAGATATTTGAAGATTAAATTTCAAGAGTTTCATATAGATATTTGAATATTAAATGACGAATTTCATTAAAGGCATATCAAGTTCACTATTCTGAAAAATTCTTACTATGTAGTTGCAAATTATAGTGATTTTATTCCATCCTAAATAAAAACTTATATCTAATATTGTTAGTTTTCTTAAGAACTTTCATTTTTTCACAAATTATAAGGGTTGTTTTAGGAAAATAAGATTTTGATTCGAGGGATTCACATTAAGTGTAGATCTTTGTTGTGTAGTGGCATAGGTAAGGTGAAATAAATGATCTCTATTATTGTGGATGCAAAATAACTCAATGGAATATTATAAACAAATGCAATGTGGCAAACTATAATAGATAATTGTTTATATATGATAAAATATCAAAATAAAAAAGGATAAATAATTGAAACCCTTATAAGGTATAAATATTAATATAATCAGCGTGTGAGATGATATGATGAGTTTTGTAGTGGCATACATATATGCTTTGAGTAGTCATGAAGAGGAATGACTCTTTTTTAGTTTATTAGTTGTAATAATTATTATCAATGTTGATCCATCTTAGGTCCAAATCCATTTGTCATTGACAATGATCAAATATTTCTCTCTCATACACAGAAAAATTGTATTATATAAAAGTAGTAGTTATGCTAAACAAGGAAAGTACATATTATTGTTGGCCAAAGTAAAATATACAACTCCTTACATGCAAAAAGTGGACCTTACATATATCTTCAGTGAAAACTTTACAAAACTTCCTACATTGATATATTTTAAGAAAAATAAATATTGTTTTTAATAACGAACATTAATACATAGCAAAAGACATTAATTTTTTAATAAAAAATGTTGATACATGTAGAAGACATTGTGAAAAAGAGTTTTTCTAGTCGAACAATAAAGCAGACATAGTCTTCATTCCCAAGCTACATATCATCTTTTAGTTGGTGGGTTGCCTCTTCTCCCATAGAGCTCCCTTGAGCATAATTTATTGATATCCTTTGATTAGAGGCCTTTGACTAAGATCCTTTACTCAAATTTACAACCATGTATTTCAACACATTACATTTAGCGTCGAGAATGGTAATTTGTTGTTTATGCTAGACATCTGTACACATGATTGATTCAACTTGGAAGGTGAGGTACAATAATGCTCGTATTATGAACGTTTGAAGTGATCAAGAAACAGTAAGTCTTATTAGATTGAATATAATTTGTGTATTTAAAGAACTATTAGAATTTCTCATAATTCCATGTAAACCATAGTGGCAACAAACAAACAAGGGCACCAATCAATAACCATTTTCCTCATAGGGTATGCTTGTTATGCTCATTTACCAATAGATCCACAATTTTTAAAGGTTATTAAGCTTGCTAAGCTTGGACATAATAGGGCCAAGAGACCAAACCCACAAGAGAGGGAACCTAAAACACTGAAATAAATATTCTCATTGTGACTAAGATCTATAAAACCGAAGTGATAGGAACCAAATTCTAATTGGAAGTGTATAAACACTAGAAAATCAAATACATAGAGAAATCTAAGAAGTAGCATTCTTTTGAAATCATGCACATGGCATACTTAGAATCTAATTCCAATAAGAAACAATTTGGGAACACCAAACTAAAGATGTTTTAGATGCTTACAGGATGGTTGACATACACGTTTCCCTAGGCCCTAATTGCATTGCTTCCTTCTCCCTTTTGAAATTCCATTATTCCACCTCTACTATGACAATTCCCATTTGGCAGTTCAAGTGACGACCCTTCCTTAAGTTTTAGCATGTGAAGGGGACCATAAAGGCCTTATCAAATCTATTTACCTCACATTGACTCAAATGACTAGGGAGGCATGATATGAAACCAACTCCCAAAATAGAAGAAAATAGAGATCAATGCCTTAAAAATCAGCCACTTCGAGGGGGAAACCTCTTTTACATTACATAAATGAACAATTCTTGGATGATACAAATGACAAAATTTCTTTTCCATATATAGGAGTCTATGGGGTCACAATATAATCTTAGCCAACCTAACAATAATAATGTAAGGGCACAACAATAACAATAGTGGGCTTTTATGGGACACAATAATAACAATATTGGGACTACAGGGGTACAACAATAACAATAAATGCGCTACACTAACAACAATAAGAGACTACACTAGTAATATAGGGGCCTAACATGCCCTTCTCCTTCAAAAAAGTGTTGTCCTCAATGCTTGAGTAGTTCTGGATGTTTCTGTATAAAATTCTCATCCTCCCATGTGGAATCTTTAGTGGGTAAGTTCTTCCACTTTATGAGATACTCTGAAATTGATCGATTTCGTAGTTGTCGAGCTCTTGTTTCCGTGACTGCTTCAGGTTCCAATATGATTTTTCCTTCCTCATCAAGTTCTCGCAATATTGTTTGAACTAAGATTTTGTCACCTATAACCTTCTTTAAGCATGAAACATGGAAAATAGGGTGCACTTGAGAAGCAGCATGAAGCTCCAATTTGTATGCCATAGTACCAATCTTTATGCGATAATTTATTATCCTTCTTAGCTTGTTTGAGGGACATTTGTTTGTATGGTTGTAGTCGTAAAAATACCCAGTCTGCTACATCAAAACTTCTCTTGCTACGATGTTGATTTCCCTGTTGTTTCATTCGATTTTGCGCCAAATTTAGGTTATCCTTTAAGAGTTGGAGAACTTGTTGTTGATGCTCGATGTGATCTTCCGCTTCTTGAACCTTAGAATTTTCTTTTAAAGATGATGTGATAGATGATGGATGATATCCATAAAGTGACATAAATGGGGTCATTTTTGCTACAGTTTGGAAGGAAGTGTTATTCCACTATTCAGCTAGAGGTAACCACTTGACCAATTGTGTTAATTTATCATATACAAAACAACGAAGATATCCTTCCAAACATTTGTTCACTATCTCAGTTTGCCCATCGGATTGAAGATGATAAGATGAGCTATGAGCTAGTTGAGTACCCAAACAAGAAAATAATTCCGTCCAAAAGTTTCCAGTGAAAATGGGATCACTATCGCTTACAATAATCTTTGGGTTTCCATGTAGCTTTGAATTGTTTCCATAAATGCAGTAGCAACTGTACTTGCTTTAAATGGATGAGATAATGCACAAAAGTGTGCATACTTGGCAAGTCTATCAACTACCACCGTGATGACACTATTTCGTTCGGACTTAGGTAAACTTGTGATAAAAACCATTGAAACCTCCTCCCAAGTTGACTTGGAATGTATAAAGGCTGTAGCAGACCTGAGGTCTTAATCGTCTCAACTTTATTTTTCTGGCAAACTAAACATTCCACCACAAACTTTTGAATATCAGATTTAAGGCCATAAAAAAAAATTCTTTCTTCACCTTGTGGTAAGTTTAAAAATCTCGAGTGTCATCCTAAGGGAGAGGTGTGCAATTCCAAAAGAAATATTTTGTTTTATTTGAGTATTCTTACAAAGATATAAGCGATCTTTGTACCATAAGGAATCATTTTTCCAACTAAATGTATCAAATGTACTGGGATATTGCTGCAACTTTTGAATGCGTGTCCACACTTTGTCATTCTTCCATTCCTCCCTTGCTTCGATTATCCAATCTGGTTGGATAATAGAAATGACACAAAACAATGCTTCCACCTCCTCATCCTTTCTTGAGAGTGCATCTGCAACACCATTTAGCTTCCCTTTTTTGTAGATTATTTCAAAGTCATAACCCAACATCTTTGTGACCCATTTTTTTTTGCTCTTCTAAAGATAGTCTTTGTTCCAAAAAATATTTAAGACTATCATGATCATTTTTTACCTTGAAGTGTCTTCCCATTAGGTAAGGTCGCCATTTCTTTAGTGCATGTAGTATTGCCAACATTTCCTTCTCATAAATAGCTTTCTATAAAAAATTTCCTTTGATTGGACGACTTTCAAAAGCAACAGGTCTTCCTTCTTGCATTAAAACAACACTAATTCCATTTCATGAGGCATCACATTCCACAGTAAAGGTTTTTGTGAAGTCTGGCGTAGCTAAGACCGGTGCTTGGCACATTTTCTCTTTAAGATGTTCTAAGGCCTTAGTTGCTTCAGTAGTCCATGAAAATGCATCTTTCTTCAATAATGTTGTTAGAGGTGCTGTTATTCTCCCATAATTCTTAACAAACTTGCGATAATATGTTGTTAACTCGAGAAATCCTCGCAACTACTTTATGGTTGTAGGGACTTTCCATTTCTTAATGGCTTTAATTTTGTTAGGGTCTACCTTAACACCCTCCTTAGATACAATATGACCCAGATATTCCACCTCTTGTACTGCAAATAAACATTTGAAGGTTTTTGCATATGATTGTTTCTCCTCCAATAGTTTGAGCACCCTATCAACATGTCGAACATGATCCTTCCAAGACTTGCTGTAGATTAGTATATCATCAAAAAATACTAACACAAATTTTCTAAGGGTTTGAAAATGGAATTCATCACCCTTGAAATGTAGAAGGTGCATTGGTAAGGCCAAAAGGCATGACCAAAAATTCATAATTACCCTCATGAGTTCAAAATACTGTTTTCAAGATATCTGCAGTGTTCATTCTAATTTGATGATATCCTGAACGAAGATCCAACTTGGTAAAATAAATTGCTCTATGTAATTTATCCAATAATTCAGCAATCACAAGAATGAGAAATTTATCTTTAATAGTAAGCTTATTGAGCTCCCGATAATCCAGACACATGTGCCATGATCCATCATTCTTTTGTGCCAATACTACTGGAGCAGAGAAAGAACTTTGACTAGGTTGAATTACACCAATCTTTAACATTTTTGCAATCATACATTCAATTTCGCTCTTTTGGACATAAGGATATCTGTAAGCCCTGATGTTTGGAGGAACACTTCCCGGAATCAAATGAATAGCATGATCATGATCACGAATAGGTGGGAGTCCTTTGGGAGTTTCAAACACCTTGGAATGATTGTCCAAGACTTTTTGGAGATCTGGAGAAATCAACCATTTTGATGTTGGAACTTCTAGTTAGCATAATTGTGCAAATACGCCTCATTTTTCTTTCTTAAGAATATTTGTCATGACATTAGAGCTTATTATCTTTCTTGGCTTCCCCGCGATACCTCATAATTCAACTTCCTTTCCTTCCGAAAAAAAATTCTAGAAAAGTTCTTGATAATTAAAAGCTAACGTCCCCAAAGATTGTAACCATTGTACTCCTTGTACAACATCAACACCTCCCATTAGAATGGAAAGCATTGGACTATTCAATACATATTCCCCCATGGTTTATAGTTCCTCCATTTGCAACCATCACTTGACACTTTGGTGCTGGGTATAAGAAGAAATTCAATTCCTTGGCTACCTTACAATGAATAAAATTATGGGTAATACTCGAATCAATCAACACTATTACATTTTTCTTCTTGATATGTCCTATCTTGAGATTTTGAGAAGTGGTAATTCCTGCCAATGTATTATAGGATATGGTCAGACTCATTTCTTCTTTATCTAGGGTTGGTTCCTAGTGTATATCCTCTTCTTTTGAAGTTCTTGTTCATTTTCTTCCTCCTCTTCACAATCTATGTAAAATAATTTTTTTCAGCACACTTATGACCTTTAGTGTATTTGCTATCACAATTGTAGCTAAGCCCTTAAAAATATTTTTTCTTCCAATTGTTGTGGTGTCAACTTTGTAGGTTGTGGAAGTCTAAGAGTAGCAACACTTCCATCTTTATAGATGTAAGTGGTAGGCTTCTTTGTCGCCATAATTTTACTTTCAATTTTTCTTGCCAACCTGAATGCCTTCTCCAATGAATCAGGTTCCCAAAGGCGAACCTCATGTTGGATGTTATCCTTTAAAGTCCCTATGAAGACATCAAACATGTGTTCCTCAGGAATATTAGTTACCCTTATATTCATCATCATCAGGAGCCTGAACTCCTGACTGTCTGTCTGCTGTCCTCCTGCCTGCACCTGAGCCTGTAGAAGCTGAGGTACCGTGTGAACTGTCCATCAGTGGACTCCCTAGTGAACTGCTTTGTGGACTCCTCTGAATGCTGCCCGAAGCACCACCCCTCTGACTCTGTGAGCCATTGCTCACTAACGTACCTGACATCGTCATAGATGTACCTCCGGATCCTCCTGATCCCTGCCCACTGGATCCCTGTGACTGACTCACTTGCTGCTGAGGGTCTGTCTGATCCAGATACTCTAACTCTCGTGACCTCCTAAAGGCCATGTCCTCCTCGAACTTCACATCCCGTCTGACAACAACTTTCCTCTGTGCAGGAATGTAAATCCGAAAGGCCTTTGAGGTCTCACTGTAGCCCACAAAGATACCCTTCTCTGCGGTGGGCTCTAGTTTGGTCCTCTTCTTCTTGGGTATGTAGGAGTATGTCATGCACCCAAAGATACGAAGATGACCCATATCAGGCTTCTTCCCAGAAAAAGCCTCCTCCGGAGTCATGTGCCCCAAGGCACGATGCGGACTTCTGTTCTGCAAGTAAACAGCTGTGTTGCAGGCCTCTGCCCACAAAAACAATGGCAACCCCTGATCATGCAACATGGCTTTGGCAGCCCCTCCGATGGATCTGTTCTTCCTCTCAGCAACCCCGTTCTGCTGGGGGTTGTAAGGAACAGTGAGCTCCCTCCTAATGCCTGCCTCCGCACAATAGTCAACAAACTCTCCAAGGGTGTACTCTCCTCCATTGTCAGACCTCAGGGACTTGATCTTCCGACCTGTCTGTGTCTCCACAAGAGCTCTGAACTCCTGAAACCGCTTGAAGACCTCACTCTTGGTCTTCAAGAAATAAATCCAGGTCCTCGTGGAGTGATCATCAATGAATAAAACATAGTACTCATATCCACTCAAGGAAACATGAGACATCCGACTGCTCACATCGGAATGAATCAAATCAAGTATCCCAGTCGTTTTGCTGTCACTGCTGGGAAAAGGGGATTTGGCAAACTTGCACATCGCACATCCTCTGCAAGTATCAAAGTAATCAGTACTGAAATCTGGCACACCTGTAGTGATCTCCCGCAAAGTCCTCAAGGCTCCATGATACATGTGCCCCATCCTGCAGTGCCAAATCTCACACAGCTCAGAACTGCTAGCTTTGTTGTCGGTACTACTTCTCAATGCCAAAAGGGGCTGAAATGCAAACTTGTACACCTTTGCATGGCGTACACCTATCACTCTAGCTGAATCAGCTGGAGCGCCCCTAGGATACATCAACACCTTTCCACCCCTGAACAGTATCTCATATCCTCTGTCCTCCAAAGCTGAGACGGATATGAGGTTCTTCCTCATCCCTGGCACATAAAGAACATCTGACACCTTCAAGGGAGGTTTAGACTCCCTCTGAAATGTCAGTGTTCCCACACCGACTGCTCTAACAACTCTGTCATCACCGAGTACTACCTCTATATCAATGCCACTCTCTGAAAGCTCTGAGAAGTACTCACGGACTCCTGTCATGTGACGTGAAGCCCCACTGTCCACATACCAGATACCTGAAGATGCTCCGCTAATCGAGGGAAATGCATGCTCCCTCTGAACCTCTATGGCAGATGATCCTGCACTAGAGGACTCACGCGTAGTGAACCCAAACTCCCGGTCAAAACGATCTGCAAAGTCCTCAACCTCTGCTGAAGCTGCCATGCTCTGGTTCTTCCCCTTCTTCTTCTTCTTCTTCTCCGGACACACAACTGCATAGTGTCCCATCTTCTGACAATTCCAACACTTCACCTTGGAATAGTCCTTTTGTGTGTTACCCTGTTTACCTTTACCTTTTCCTTTGCCCCCACCATTGCTTGTGGAAGCCTGCTTCTTTCCTTTGCCTTTCTTGCCTCATGCCAACAGTGCTACATCCTCATCCTGCTCAACTGGCTTGGCTGCCCCAAGCTGACTTTTCCTGATCTCTGTCTGAATGCAATCATCCCAAAACCTTCCCCATGTGGGAAGGGTCTCACGTGCACAAACCCCATCAGCAAAGTTCATCCATGAACTGGGGAGGCCATTCACTGCAATCCGCACCAACTCAGTGGGTGGAATGACCTCTCCAATCGCTGCCAACTCATCTCTCACATTAGTAATCTTTGTGAGATATCCAGCTGCACTATCAGTCTTACCCATCTTAATGGTTTTCAACTTCTCCTTCAGGACCATTTTCCGGTTCTCATTGGTACTCTGGTAGAGGTTGGTCAATGCTATCCACATCTCATGAGCATTTCTCTTTCATCTCACATGAGGAATGTAATGGTCTTTGATTCCGTCTAGAATCAGTCTCTTACCCTTGTTCTTTTTATTATATGCTGCCAACTGAGTAGCATCAGTAGGCACATTTACAGGGTTCTGTGCGGTATGCACCATTATGTCCCAGACTTCCGCCTCCTCAAAGATACTCTGCATTCTCTCCTTCCAAACACTGTAATTGGTATGCCCATCCAACCTATCCTCCACCCTCAATCCCAATGACATCCTGCAGTCCTAAAAACTGAAAAATAGCACTGCTGTAGTAAAGGTAAAAATTATGTTTGTGAAAAAATTAGCTTGCTGGAATTTTCTGAGTGAAAAATCAGCAGGCTGTATTTTTCTCCTTACTGTCCCAAACTGCACTTCAGCACTCAAGCTCCGATACCATGTAGAAATTTTGTATTTCCCACCCCGGTTTTCAGTTTCACCTTATTTCTCCAAAATGGTTAAATGCCCTTTCCCATATCCATACATTCAACAAATGGAAAATAAATTTTGCTGAAAACACAAATTCTGGAAATATTACAGAATGCTGGAAAATGCAGAATAAATATCAGCAGATACAAACAGCCATTCAACACATTTAAACACAGTGATTTTTGGTCAAGGTGACCCTGGAAAAACCCCTTACAACTCTTGGGGAAAACCAATCTAGAAGCTTCTCTTTTATTTCTGAAAAAAGCTTTTACAGTGAGCAGTGATACACAGAAAATTACAGCAAACACAAAAATCACTTATCTCG
This sequence comes from Pinus albicaulis, assembly GCA_034641835.2. Classification (NCBI taxonomy): domain Eukaryota; kingdom Viridiplantae; phylum Streptophyta; class Pinopsida; order Pinales; family Pinaceae; genus Pinus; species Pinus albicaulis. Next base: position 1,360,793,214 of record CM076582.1, on the reverse strand, counting down.
ACTTTCGTGCCACCCACCACCTTGAAAACCGTGCCAAACAGCTAGCAGAAATTTTTCAGAGAAATTACAGCATTAAATGCTGCCTTTACTGCCTCGAAAAACATGCCAGGAATGACCGTACGGATTCCGTACGGTCAGGACAACAGCCTTTTTTCTCGATTTTCATGCCCAGAAAATATGTCTAGAAAACTGTGCTCCTTGCTGCTGCTCCAGCTCCTCGAAAACAATGCTCCCCCTCTCTTGAAAACCATGCAAAATGTTGTACGGACTTTCTGCCTTGGTTAATGTGCCAATGAAACTCTGCTGTACGGATTTTCAGCCTTGGGAAGTGTGCCCTCTTGCTGTACGGACTTGCTGTGCTGCCTTTGCTGCTCTCCCTCTGCTCAGAAATTACTCTTCAGCTCCCTCTCCTCCTCTCTCAATCTGCTCATGAAAGAATGAATGACCTTTTCCTCCTTTTCCTCCTTTAACCTAACCCTAAGTGACTTTTGGGAAATCCCTAAATCCAATGGCTGAAATAGATTGAGATCTAGGGCTGAGATTAAATGTTCATTTAAATCTCACTTTATATTTTTTAATTCACCCCACTTTAATAAAGACCCACTTAGTCATTTATTTCCAAAGTAACTTTTCCTTTCTAATTTTACATCGACTTTAATAAAGTCACTTTAAAATTAGACTTTAGTAACTTTATCACTTAAAGTCACTTTTAAATTAGATTTGACTTTATAAAAAATTATAAAGTCACTTTAGGAGAAAAATTAAATTCTTTTGGACACTTTTCCCTAGGCCAAAGATCAAAGCCTTAAGGAACCACCTGTCCTCTAGTACCAAATTTCAATACTACCTCTTACCGAGAAAGGTGTTCCTCACCACACCCATCTTGTCTCTAAAGTAGACATGCTTGCCCCATGGTAAGGCTTTGGTAAGAATATCTGCAACCTGCTCATCAGTGGGAATATACTCAAGCTTCACAGCTCCTTTCTGAACATAGTCTCTGATGAAATGATATTTGATCCCGATATGCTTTGACGTGTCATGAAATACTGGATTCTCCGTGAGTTTAATGCAACTCTGATTATCACAGTAAATCACTGAAGGTCTCAACGGCTGACCAAATAAGCCAAACAACATCTTGTGAAGCCAGATGGCCTCACAACTAGCTAGACTAGCTGCCATATACTCTGCTTCCGCTGAACTCAATGCTACTGACTGTTGCTTTCGGCTGAACCATGACACCACTGTCGAACCCAACCCAAACCAAGACCCTGAAGTGCTCTTCCTATCAGAAGCACAACCTGCCCAATCAGAATTAGTGTAACCTGCCAATCTCACTCCACCCCCCTGCATGTAGTCTAGACCATAATCCACTGTCCCCTGCAAGTACCACAAAATGTGTTTTGCAGCCACCCAGTGAACCTTCCTAGGCTCACACATAAACTAACTCATCGTGTTGACTACAAAACAAATATCTGGTCTAGTGTTGACCAAATACATCAAGGAACCAATCAGCTGTCTGTACAATGTGGGATCCACCAACTCGGAATCCGAAGCATGAAGCTTCTTCCAGTTGGTGATCATCGGTGTCGACATGGGTTTACAATCCTCCATGTGGAATCTTCCAAGGATATCCACAATATACTTCCCCTGCCCCAGGAAGAAATGCCCCTCCTCCTGCCACACCTCCAAACCCAAAAAGTAATGCATCAAGCCGATGTCCTTCATCTCAAACTCCGCAGCAAGATCTCTCTTGCAGTGCTCTATGAGTCTCTCTGCACCTGTAATGACTAAGTCATCCACATACAGCACCAGAATGAGAGGCTCCTCACCTATCACAATATAGTAAGGTTCGGATCTGCCTCACTCTTTGTGAAACCCATCTTCTGCAAGTAAGTATCTATCCTGGAGTACCAAGCTCTGGGAGCTTGCTTCAGGCCATAAAGGGCCTTCTTCAGTCTGCACACATGGGACTCCTTCCCATGCACCTCAAAGCCCTGTGGCTGCTCAATGTACACCTCCTCATGTATGAAGCCATTGAGAAATGCAGTCTTCACATCCATCTGGTGGATCTTCCAACCCATCTCTGCTGCTATCGATATAATGGAGCGGATCGAAGTATATCGAGCCACGGGAGCGAAGGTCTCCTCATAATCAACTCCCTCTATCTGGGAGAACCCTCTAGCCACAAACCTCACTTTGAATATCTCAATGCTGCCATCTGCAGCATGCTTTACCTTGTAAAGCCATCCGGAAGTAACCACGGATTTGCCCTCAGGCCTCGGCACCACCTCCCAAACATCATTCTTCATGATAGAAGAATACTCCTCCTGCATGGCCTCTCTCCAGACCTGCTGGCTAGCTGCCTCCTCATAGCTAGAAGGCTCAGAGTCAAGGATGCTGGTAGCCATTGCCATATAGCTACAAAACCTCTCAGGTGGTCTGCTCTCTCTGACCGGCCTCTTAGGCTTAGCAACAGATGTGGCATCTCTCAAGGTGTCCTGAAGCCGCTTGGGCTTCCTCTTCCCTGAGCACACTTCTCCCACTGGAGAATGAAACTCCTCCTCCTCATCATCATCAGGAGCCTGAACTCCTGACTGTCTGTCTGCTGTCCTCTTGCCTACACCTGAGCCTGTAGAGGCTGAGGTACCGTGTGAACTGTCCATCAGTGGACTCCCTAGTGAACTGCTCTGTGGACTGCTCTGCATGCTGCCCGAAGCACCACCCCTCTGACTCTGCGAGCCACTGCTCACTGACGGACCTGACATCGTCATAGATGTACCTCCGGATCCCCCTGATTCCTGCCCACTGGATCCCTGTGACTGACTCAACTGCTGCTGAGGGTTTGGCTGATCCAGATACTCTAACTCCCGTGACCTCCTAAAGACCCCGTCCTCCTCGAACTTCACATCCCGTCTGAAAACAACTTTCCTCTGTGCAGGAATGTAAATCCGAAAGGCCTTTGAGGTCTCACTGTAGCCCACAAAGATACCCTTCTCTGCGGTGGGCTCTAGTTTGGTCCTCTTCTCCTTGGGTATGTAGGAGTATGTGATGCACCCAAAGATACGAAGATGAACAATATCAGGCTTCTTCCCAGAAAAAGCCTCCTCTGGAGTCATGTGCCCCAAGGCACGATGCGGACTCCTATTCTGCAAGTAAACAGTTGTGTTGCAGGCCTCTGCCCACAAAAAAAATGGCAACCCCTGATCATGCAACATGGCTTTGGCAGCCCCTCCGATGGATCTGTTCTTCCTCTCCGCAACCCCGTTCTGCTGGGGGTTGTAAGGAACAGTGAGCTCCCTCCTAATGCCTGCCTCCGCACAATAGTCAACAAAATCTCCAAGGGTGTACTCTCCTCCATTGTCCGACCTCAGGGACTTGATCTTCCGACCTGTCTGTGTCTCCACAAGAGCTCTGAACTCCTGAAACCGCTTGAAGACCTCACTCTTGGTCTTCAAGAAATAAATCCAGGTCCTCTTGGAGTGATCATCAATGAATAAAACATAGTACTCATATCCACTCAAGGAAACATGAGACATTCGACCGCTCACATCGGAATGAATCAAATCAAGTATCCCAGTCGCTCTGCTGTCACTGCTGGGAAAAGGGGATTTGGCAAACTTGCCCATCGCACATCCTCTGCAAGTATCAAAGTGATCAGTACTGAAATCTGGCACACCTGTAGTGATCTCTCGCAAAGTCCTCAAGGCTCCATGATACATATGCCCCATCCCGCGGTGCCAAATCTCACACAGCTCAGAACTGCTAGCTCTGTTGTCAATGCTACTGCTCAATGCCAAAAGGGGCTGAAATGCAAACTTGTACACCTTTGCATGGCGTACACCTATCACTCTAGCTGAATCAGCTGGAGCGCCCCTAGGATACATCAGCACCTGTCCACCCCTGAACAGTATCTCATATCCTCTGTCCTCCAAAGCTGAGACGGATATGAGGTTCTTCCTCATCCCTGGCACATAAAGAACATCTGACACCTTCAAGGGAGGTTTAGACTCCCTCTGAAATGTCAGTGTTCCCACACCGACTGCTCTAACAACTCTATCATCACCGAGTACTACCTCTATATCAGTGCCACTCTCTGAAAGCTCTGAGAAGTACTCACGGACTCCTGTCATGTGACGTGAAGCCCCACTATCCACATACCAGATACCCGAAGATGCTCCGCTAATCGAGGGAAATGCATGCTCCCTCTCAACCTCTATGGCAGATGATCCCGCACTAGAGGAATCACACGCAGTGAACCCAAACTCCCGGTCAAAATGATCTGCAAAGTCCTCAACCTCTGCTGAAGCTGCCATGCTCTGGTTCTTCCCCTTCTTCTTATTCTTCTCCGGACACACAACTGCATAGTGTCCCATCTTCTGACAATTACAACACTTTACCTTGGAATAATCCTTCTGTGTGTTACCCTGTTTACCTTTACCTTTGCCCCCACCATTTCTTGTGGAAGCTTGCTTCTTACCTTTGCCTTTCTTGTGTCCTGCCAACAGTGCTACATCCTCATCCTGCTCAACTGGCTTGGCTGCCCCAAGCTGACCTTTCCTGATCTCTGTCTGAATGCAATCATCCCAAAACCTTTCCCATGTGGGAAGGGTCTCACGTGCACAAACCCCATCAGCAAAGTTCATCCATGAACTGGGGAGGCCATTCACTGCAATCCGCACCAACTCAATGGGTGGAATGGCCTCTCCAATCGCTGCCAACTCATCTCTCACATTAGTAATCTTTGTGAGATATCCAGCTGCACTATCAGTCTTACCCATCTTAATGTTCTTTAGCTTCTCCTTCAGGACCATTTTTCGGTTCTCATTGGTACTCTGGTAGAGGTTGGTCAATGCTGTCCACATCTCATGAGCATTTCTCTTTCCTCTCACATGAGGAATGCAATGGTCTTTGATTCCGTCTAGAATCATTCTCTTACCCTTGTTGTTCTTTTTATTATATGCTGCCAATTGAGTAGCATCAATAGGCACATTTACAGGGTTTTGTGCGCTATGCACCATTATGTCCCAGACTTCCACCTCCTCAAAGATACTCTGCATTCTCTCCTTCCAAACACTGTAATTGATATGCCCATCCAACCTATCCTCCACCCTCAATCCCAATGACATCCTGCTGTCCTAAAAACTGAAAAATAACACTGCTGTAGTAAAGGTAAAAATTCTGTTTGTGAAAAAATCAGCTTGCTGGAATTTTCTGAGTGAAAAATCAGCAAGCTGTATTTTTCTCCTTGCTGTCCCAAACTTCACTTCAGCACTCAAGCTCCGATACCGTGTAGAAATTTTGTATTTCCCACCCCGGTTTTCAGTTTCACCTTATCTCTCCAAAATAGTTAAATGCCGTTTCCCATATCCATACATTCAACAACTGGAAAATAAATTTTGCTGAAAACACAAATTCTGGAAATATTACAGAATGCTGGAAAATACAGAAATAAATATCAGCAGATACAAACAGCCATTCAACACATTTAAACACAGTGATTTTTGGTCAAGGTGACCCTGGAAAAACCCCCTACAACTCTTGGGGAAAACCAGTCTAGAAGCTTCTCTTTTATTTCTAAAAAAAGCTTTTACAGTGAGCAGTAATACACAGAAAATTACAGCAAACACAAAAATCACTTATCTCGACTTTTGTACCACCCACCACCTTGAAAACCGTGCCAAACAGCCAGCAGAAATTTTTCAGAGAAATTACAACATTAAATGCTGCCTTTACTGCCTCGAAAAACGTGCCAGGAATGATCGTACGGACTGTACGGATTCCGTACAGTCAGGACAACAGCCTTTTTTCTCGATTTTCATGCCCAGAAAATCTGTCTAGAAAACCGTGCTCCTTGCTGCTGCTCCAGCTCCCCGAAAACAGTGTTGCCCCTCTCTTGAAACCCGTGCAAACTGCTGTACGGACTTTCTGCCTTGGTTAATGTGCCAATGAAACTCTGCTGTATGGATTTTCAGCCTTGGGAAGTGTGCCCTCTTGCTGTACGGACTTGCTGTGCTGCCTTTACTGCTCTCCCTCTGCTCAGAAATTACTCTTCAGCTCCCTCTCCTCCTCTCTCAATCTGCTCATGAAAGAATGAATGACGTTTTCCTCCTTTTCCTCCTTTAACCTAACCCTAAGTGACTTTTGGGGAATCCCTAAATCCAATGGCTGAAATAGATTGAGATCTAGGGCTGAGATTAAATGCTCATTTAAATCTCACTTTCTATTTTTTAATTCACTCCACTTTAATAAAGACCCACTTAGTCATTTATTTCCAAAGTCACTTTTCCTTTCTAATTTTACATTGACTTTATTAAAGTCACTTTAAAATTAAACTTTAGTAACTTTATCACTTACAGTCACTTTTAAATTAGATTTGACTTTATAAAAAATTATAAAGTCACTTTAGGAGAAAAATTAAATTCTTTTGGACACTTTTCCCTAGGCCAAAGATCAAAGCCTTAGGGAACCACCTGTCCTCCAGTACCAAATTTCAACAACTAAAGAAGGTGTTTCTCTTTGTATCCTCATAATGTGCTATCATTTCATCTGTAAAAATTGACCAAGTGACAATTTTTTTATGAGAGAAAAGCCATTGATACCATACAAATGTATTTTGTTCTAAATATAAAGTTGCAATGCGTACCTTTTGTGTGTTTTGCATATTATGAAGTTCAAAATATTGCTCCATCTGTAGTATGCGTGTTACGGGATCCTTGCCATCAAACTTCCTCATATCGATCTTTGGAATATGGTGTGTCTTCAATCCAAAATTAGAGTTTATGAAATCATGATTAACATTTATTCTATTCTCATCACGATTTTCCTCTACTACTTTTTCGCCATTACGAATCATTTCTTGTATCAACTTTGTCAAACCTTCCTTCAAACCTTCCATGTCTTCTTTTAGATCATTCTTGATGTCTTCCATGTTTCCATTCATCTTATCTTCAATGCCGTCCTTCAAACCATCCATCTTAGCTTCCATGCCTTTTTTCAAATAACCCATCTTAGCTTCCACGCCTTTCTTCAAACCATCCATCTTTTCTTCCATTTCATTTTTTGTTACTGTTTGCGAGAGCGAAATTTGTTGCACTTGGTCTTGTAATTTTGATATATCATGTTGCACTTCTTCCTCTTCATGAGTCATAGTAGGCCTTCTAGGGCGTAATGGGTGTTGAATTATTTTAGGGGCCATTTTATAACCAAATACTGATTTCTATACTTCAATATGCCCTTGGAATCGCTTCAAACTGATTTTTCAAACAAGACTTATGCAATTAAAAAACAAATACACAATTTTCTTGCTTTTGAGGAGCCCGATATTGAAATTGATGTATCTCCGCAATTTCTGATCCCCAAAATTTTAGCTTTGGTCCTTTAGTATCCCTCTGAATCTTCTTTCCAATGCCACAAGTCTGACTGATTTGGATTCTTCCAGACAAAGTTATGCCCAATCTCCCACAATGACCTAATTATGGACTGGTTCAGTAGAGCGAACTTGTACGTCATGCCGTGTGTGACTATTTCCTCCTTCGACATTGAAATCGATACAAAGGAAACTAAATTCCGTGTACTTTTAGCCACTTTTTACATAATTCCAATTCGATGCTCAGAGAAAGAGAGTTATGATGATTTTCCCAAGGTCACCTCTTTGAGATGAAATTCGAGAGTTTGCAAAAACCCTAATTTCCGCATATCATATCTCCGAAAATATTGCGAACCAAGATCTGAAATTTTTGCACGAAGTTCCTCAGGATTTCTTTGCAAATGTGTTTTTTTAGCTTCTGAACCCTCATAGAAAAAAAAATTATAGCGAAAATTCCATGATGACCCGTTTGAAGCAGCGAAACCCTAGAATCCAAAGCTCTCATGCCAAATGTTATGAATCTAGCCCCCAAAATAGAAGAAAAGATAGATCAATGCCTTAGAAAACAACCACTTTGAGTGGGAAACCTCCTTTAAATTACATAAATGAACAATTCTTGGATAATACAAATGACAAAACCTCCTTTCTATATATAGGAGTCCATGGGGTCACAATATAGTCTTAGCCTACAAAACAATAATAATGTAAGGGCACAACAATAACAATAGTGGGCTTTTGTGGGGCAAAATAATAACAATATGAGGACTACAGAGTTACAACATTAACAATAAGGGGGCTACACTAACAACAATAAGGGACTACACTAGTAATATAGTGGCCTAACCCATGACATATGACGCTTTAAGGAAATGGTATGTGCCCGTGGATGCATGGGTGTAATAGTTATGATATGGTTTGGTAAATTAAACTTCAATGTTGATCCTTTTTCCCCCATTTTCAATGAGGTGGCCTTATTGGTGATTGAGTCTTCTTGTAAATTATGCTCTCTCAAATATATGCAAAATTAGATATTTTGAAAGAAGCATACCTCTTTTTGAGAGTGAGTGATGGATGCATTGATATCATAGTTATCACATGGGTTGATAACTTGAAATTTTTTTGATTCTTATTGCCCCCATTTCCAATGAAGTGGCCTCATTAGAGATCAAGTTTGTGTGAAAATTATGCTCTCAAAATCTTAAAAAAATATCTTTTGAAAGAAACATTCCTCTTTTTGAGAGTGCAATGATAGAAATTAACTTCTTGTCATATGGGGTGTATTTTGAGGCTATCAAGTTGATGACCGTGCTTGAATCTCCTATGAACATTAGATATTTGATTATGAAATTGATGTGGAAGTCTTGAAAGAGAGAATATGCCCCAACTTGGTTATTGGTGAAATTCCGTAAAGTTCAATCGTAAGTTGTTTCAATTTTTCCTTTGAGATAAAGATCAAATCTTTTGAGATGTATATTTTTTAATCATTTACAATGGTTTTAGGTTAAGATGAAGAAAAGTGCAACAATATTTATATGTAAATATAATGGTTATAATATTTTTATTTTTGTGTAAATCTAGACTCTGTTTTTATATTTATATAATACATTTTGTATTAAGTGTGTGTATATATATATATATGACAAAAATATATTATTCTTATTATTTGTTATAAAAGATTACACTTTTTCGAAGTCAACTTGATCATACTTGGTTAGAGAGCACAAAGTATTATATTTTCTCTTCCTTCAGGGATGCTTGTCCTCAAAACGTCATTAAGAAAAAGCCACACCTTTATTCTTACATAACAATGCTTTCACTTGATGTTTTGTTCCTTATGTTGTCATGGCTGAAAAAACAAAATGGAACAATCTTCATAGTGTTATGTTGGAAATGTTGTCATTAATGGTAAATGAGATGACAAAGGAGCAACACTTAAACTATCCATAAGACAAAAGAGACAGAGAGGTAGCAGAGGCAGCAGAAAAAAGGAGATGAAAAAGGAGCAGCACCTAAACTATCCATAAGAAAAAAGAGACAAAGAGGTAGCAGAGGCAGCAGAAC